>PVJA010016842.1:0-16900 GCA_004027025.1 Myocastor coypus
GATTTTATATGGTATTTTACTTTTGATTATAATTTTCTAAGATTTATGGGTAATCTGATAAGGTATCTTATTATATAACTTAGGAAATTTAAAAGCGGGAGACTGTTTTCAAATTCTTATAGACTATAATGTTTAATCCTCAGTATTTAAAATTTTTAAGAACATGAAATAATTATAGGGAAATTTGCAAATCTACCTTTTAGTGCAATATCTGTTATACAAAAGTCTAAACATATGATTCAGAGACAACTCCACCATGCAATTAATATGGTCTTATTAAAATTAAAATGATATAAAGTTGTTTACATCTCAATATTTGTACTATTTAGCCTGTTCCTATTACTTTAATATGGACATAGTTATTTGGAATGGCAACTTTATCATTAATTTCTCCAGCATCCAAGGGAGATAAAGTTAAGCAATACTCATTTTATTGATGAAAAACTGAGTCACTTTGTACTAAATGTTTTGTTAGGAATCTTACAACTATTCAGTATCAAATGTAACAATAGATTTCTTAACGACTTTGCAATGAGCTCATTGAAAAGTGCTATTTTTGGCTGTGTGTTCTGCATGTCCCAGGGAGTGAACATTTACAATTAAATCCAAACACATCTGGATTCTGAATGTCCACAAGCTTGGGGTTGACTTGTGGGTCCAACTAGGTCACAGCCATTCACTGGTGCTGGTGGTGGCCTGGACACAAGTTATTCTTATAGAACTCACAGAAAAAAGAAAGGCGTAACTGGTACTGCAGTTCTATCCCAGTGATGTATTCCTTTTCCTCATGCAATTGTTTAGAACTTGGCAAGTCTTAGCAAAAAAAAAGGCATGTCCAGTGCAGCTCTTGGAGTTCATGGAAGACAGATGGAGGGTGGAGAAATAAAGAGTCAGAATACAGAAAGCTGGGGTCAGGTGGGGCCCTCTCTCTGGGTGGGAGGAGAAGAACTGCTCAACCAGCACTTATTTATTCCTCATCACATGATGTCACATGACACCCACTGTCTAGCAATCTGTTTTCATGGCAGTCTCGGGGTACTAAGTTATTATTGAAGCTATAGCAGCTTGTTCACATGGCTCACCTGGGGTGCTCTTTGTTCTAGGGCCAGCCTTGCTCCAGCCCCATAGCAGCGATCGAGCTCCAGTTTTAGCCATGTCCTACACACACAAATATATATATATATATATATATATATATATATATATATATGTATACTTTTGGTATCAAAAAGAATGGAAAAGAATTATAATTATTAGCAGACACTTAAAGGGAATCTTATTCAAAGGTCACTGGTATCTTTAAAGCAATGGCTTTAGAAAAGAAAAAGCAAGTATAATGTTGTCATCTACTAGATATCCTACCAGTTATTCAAGGTGATACATGAAGCCCCTAACTGTAGTATGCAGGACTTGGGTTGCATACTACGTCTAACTTTATAACTCTTGAGTAAGTCATTTCAATCACTGCTGATTTGATACTTTTGTATGTATTATGAAGATCATATGCTAGATGACTTGTAAGGTCTACTGTCCCTAAAACTTAGTTTGAGTTTTAGTCTTTGTGATGTGTTTGGTGAATGTGAAGGTTAAAGAGATACTTCTATTAAAATGTTAACACCTTTACAGTAAAATCATTACTTCCTTAGAGTAAACTAAAAACTTTGGGCTAGGATGAGGGATTTGAGATAGTGTAGATTATGCCTTCAAAATACTTTGAGAGAGAATGAATGTAAAAACTACTACCCTAAAACAATAGTAGCATTACTACCCTAAAGCAATAGTAACAAATCACATAAATATATAACATACATAGGGTTATAAGAATCTTTAGTAGCAAATTTGCTAAGGCCACATTTTGGGGCACTACTCTATCAAAGTATCTCCTTGAACCTGCATTGTTTATTTTTTTATTTTATTTTTATCTTTTTAATTTTTATCTTTCACCTTCTATCACTCTTTCACTACTCAAACAAAAACCCAGAAGAGATAGTTCATCTTGAGTGTCAGTTTGGTGGCTTGAGAGACACCTGGCTGTGCTAGGGGGAGTCACAGAGGTGTGGCTTTGGGGTCCATTGCTGCGCTGGGTTGAACAGCTCTCCCCCACCAGGCCCTTCCCATGACACTTCTTCTTTGGAGCCAGTAACAGACTGCAACCTCTGATAGTGTGATCCAGAATAATGCTCTCCTCCTTTAAGTTGTTTGATGCTAGGCAATTTGTTCGAGCAATTATAAGCCCGGCTAATACACCAAGAAAGCTTATCTTATCTCTCATTATTACTCATAGTAACCTTAGTAAATGTGTAGGTTTCCCAATCTTAATTTTAAAAGTAGGATGATCCCAGTTATCTCTTTCAGAAATAACTCTCCTGACATCACATTATTTTTTATCAGTGTAGTCTGTGATTGCATGCAGGTGCAGTCACTGTCCCAGCACTTGGCTGCTCTGAGTTTGCTATTCTCCCGCATCTCCTCACACACAGAAGACTTTGCTATGCGAACAAATGAGCAGCAAGGGATCTTTGGTTTTGGCTCAGCCATGTTCTAATGAACCAGCCTGTGGTGGCTTACTTCCCTCAGGATTGAAAGAAAATGAATAAAGCTGCATCGTTGCTACACTCAGCAAACTGGAGCTTTCAGCATGTCGTGATTCTGTTCTGCCTGACAAACAGCTAATGCTGAACTAATGGCTCTGGAAAGTTCGGTATTTTAGCAAAACAGACTCATCTAAATATGGCTTGAAACTACAAAGGAACCGAAAAACCAAGAAGCAGCCTCTTTCGGTTGAGAAGTACAGATGCCTTTGCTTTTGCATTGGCAAGGCCAATAGCTTTTGCCATTAGACATTTTATTTTCAAGAAACCAGCTGTCCAGCTTGGACCTGTCATTTCTGTGATTATGATTAGTTAGAGATGTTAGAAATAGCAAAGTTCCTTAGAGAAGTGGAACCTGCCAATGCAGAAAGCCCATAACCCAACTCTAAGTATTCTTTTAGGCGGGGAAATTACTTAATGGAGACTAACATGACAATTTTCCTTCTGTAACGGATTGTCGTATGTTTTCCTTTTCTGAATAAAGCACTTTATGATGAACTAGTTTTAGACATACTATTAATTTCCATGTACCTGGGGGAGACAGTTGTTAATTCTTGACTGACTCTGGAATTTATAAACAAAAGTGAAATAAGCAATGACTACGTGGCACATTCAAATAATGATAAGCCTCTCATATTAGTCTCCTTTTGAATTTTATAAAACTGTTCTAGGCTTTGTATAATATTCTAGTTTACCTTCTCCATTAGATAGTGAGAGTATGTTGTCTAATGTGATGAATCATTGCTAACCTAGGAAAGGGCAAGTAACTCGCATGGAAGTATCCAACAGTCCTTCCCACACTGATTGTATTTTCACAACTACTACTGTAGGTATCGCCTACATATACAAATAAATCCTATTTATGACACCATAGTTTTCTTCTGTAGTATTTCTCCCTTGAGGAAGCATGTCATGCCTTTTATCTCTTATTTAAATGTACATTTTAACACAGTAGATGCTCAACAACTTCTTACTGGACGTTGAATGTAATAACTGACTCTAAGGAAGCTTGATGCAGCATCAGCAAATAGGCCAATTCCCCAGGAAGTAATAATCTTGTTCCTAACCTTATACTTCCTGGTTCATAAACCATTTACTTTGCTCCATAACATATCCCCACTTATGTCAGTGCTCTTGCTTTATTTGAGGTTTAATAAATAAACTGTTATGCATCTGTCAGATAGGAAATCCTAGCCTCTATACTCCAAAAAGTGGTCCATGAAGGGTCTATATCCATAGCATCTGAGGATCAGGATCCTCTTACTTTTTCTGACCTATCCTTCAGCAATTACACCTGCATTCAAGAGCTCAAAAGAGGCAGGGACACATTGACAGATTTAAATAGAAAAGAAGAAAGAAAAAAGAAAGAAAGAAAGAAAGAAAGAAAGAAAGAAAGAAAGAAAGAAAGAAAGAAAGAAAGAAAGAAAGAAAGACGGGGCTGAGAAGATAGCTCCATGGCACAAGTGCCTACCTGGCAAGTGTAAGGTCGTGAGTTCAAACACCAGTCCCGCAAAAAAAAAAGAAGAAAGAAAGAATTCTAGAAAATCTTGAAAATATACCGTAAGTCACAAATAACATATATAGAATACAAAAACACATATGTGCACACAAACATTTATGTGAACAGCTGATTATCCATCAATATCTAGTCTCCTCTTTTCACTTAAAAAAGCCCTAGTACTTAACTTGAAATCAGTCACTAAGAGTAAAGACCACAGGTCAAAATTAATTTATATTTTATGTTCATGTGATCAATTGCTAGCCAAAGGAATATAAGCAGTGGTGTTCTAGGCTTCTAGGCAGTATTATTAAAAAGAAAAACATCCTGATCCTCAGATGCTGTAGATATAGACACTTCACGGACCACTTTTTATTTTACATTTATTTATTTATTTATTTACTTATTTACTTATTTATTTATTTATTTATTTATTTATTTATTTTGTATTATGGTAGGCTTAGCCTGCCCTGAGTGGGGCTGGCACAGCATGTGGTGCCGGGGATTGAACCGTGGTCCCTATGGTTTCCTAAGCTTTCCTAACCAGGTGCTTTAGATCACTGAACCATCTTGCCAGCCCCAGACTATTTTTTATTTGAAGTTTCTTTTTAACCTGTAGCTGGACCTAAATCTAATAGAATATAGATACTAGATCAAAAAGGAAATCGAACAGGAAAATATCAGAGGCTTCCAGTTTAGGTTTAGGCATAAAAAAGAGCTTGGAAGTTGTTATTCTCACCTTTGCAATAAAAAGGTCTAGAAAAGCAAATGAACAAATAAAAAACAAAATAACTTCCTTAGAGTCATTGATAACTGAGATCACAGAACAAATTGCTTCTCAAAATCTGCAGAGAGAGGTTCTGAGCACTTGATTACTGCAAGCATGTTCCTGGAATAGCAGGATAGAAATAGTGATGGATTGCTAGAGGTCAAGTGTGAGACATCATCAGAATGCAAAGCTCCTGGGGCTCACACTGAACAGCCTTTTATTCAGGACCCCACCCAGATATCTGAAACAGGGCAGAACCTGTAAAGTCAAAAAAACATCCCTTAGGATTCTACAAGAGGTTCATATTAAAATCCACCAAAAGGCTTCTCTGTCGTACTTAGTCTTCAGAAAGTACGTCACCTGAGGACAACAGCAAAATCATACTTCAACAAGGGCTGGGAAATGCTGCCCCATTCCGTGCTTGATTGCCTAAGGAAAGAGATCCATAGTACGCAGGGAAGATGTCTTCAGTGATATAAATTGGAAAGTCTCAAATACCAAATGAAGCAAAGAAGGAAGAAAGTTCTATTTCTTTTTATTTAGTTTTTTAAAAAACACAAAACAAGGATATATGATTCCAAAACAAGATAGTATGAGAATGATAATGGTAAATGCATTGTGTATAGTTATATTCAAAGTAATTGCTAGTGTCACAATATATAGGCATGAAAAATTGAACAATATAAGAGCAAAACTTTCTTTTCAATAAACTAATATAGACAGTAGTATGACTGTTTTAACTATCATTAAGATTATATATATGTGTATATGTATATATATACATATATATATATATATATATATATATATATATATATATGATAGACAAAAAGTGACAGTTCTTTCTAAGCCTGTTACAGAGTTTTCAGATCTTCACAATTCATTATAATAAGATACAGAACTGTACTGGAAAATAAGTGTTTCACCAAGCAGAATAGAACTGTGTTTCTATTGCTTTGTTACATTCTGTGCATTAACAGTTAAACAGTGAGGTCAGAATACGTAAGTAGCTTAAGACAAGTGTATCTAAGCACGTTTCTGGGTTTGTTGGCTTCAGACCTTGCTTAAAGCTAATATCTACCTACTTTGTGATCTGAATGTCTTCCTCTTTTGAGAATCTTTCCATAGTCATCTACAGAACAAGTAGACAAAACTTGTCTCATGGAAAAGGTGGCAACCACAAATTTCTCCTTTGCCATTTCAGGTGCTAATGAACAGCATGGAAGTTAAGTCTTCACCTAACTCGAGAAGCATATCAATAATTTCAGGAATTAGAAAAAACTCCTTGGGATGGTAGTAGGTGAAGCAATTTCTGAACAATGGTTTATGCATTAGTGCTCACGTATTTGAATATGTAAGGTATATTTAAGCAGTAAAGAAATTCTTCCGGCAGATTGATTTCTTTATCTTAGAAAATGAGCACCAGAGTTTGTCTCAGACTGAATTTGGTTACAGAAAATATTCACTGCTCTAGTTAATGCAAGTTAGCTCACTTGACAGACTCCAGAGAGATTTAGGACAAAAAAAAAATCTCAATGCAACAGCATAGAAAGCAAGAAATACTTCAACATGTAACACAGATTTTTACTGCCAAATAAGTAAGTCATCTCCTTTCCCCAAGAAATCAGAAGAGAAAGGACTTAATAAACTTGATTCTACAAAATAAATGAAAGGCCATAAAGATGTGGGTTTTAAAGACAAAAGCCAATATTTAATGTGCTTCTGATGCTGCAGACACTGTTTGTATTTGCTCTTTCTCCCAGTTCTGTCACCAGTTGTATGTCAAGAGAATCTCTTTCATTTTCTCCTCTGGACAGCAAAAACACTGGAAAGATTAAGGGTTTCAGCTACATCTGGGTGGGCAAATAGACATCCTCCTGAGTGCCAAGTTGGATCAGTTTATAGAGGCTGCCTAAAAAGTCAGTGCAAGAAGACCCCAAAGCCACGTACAGATCTACAAAAAACAGATGAGTAGGTGAGATAACATTCAAAGTCCCAAAAGCAACAGCAGATGTAACATGTATTTCCAGATTCCTCATGAGAAGCTCTCTAAGATAAAGTGATATTTATTTATTTTCTTGTTCCTGATACTATTTTTTTGTCCTTTTGAAACAGGGTCTCACTGTGCAGTTCAGGCTGGCATTGAGCTCACTTTTGTGGCCCAGGCTGGTCTCGAACTTACACTGATCCTCCTGCCTCAGCCTCCCAAGTACTGGGATTACAGGCGTGTGCCACCATGTCTGGCTCCCTGATATTATTTTATAAATTTATTTTTTATTCATTTTGATAAAACAGTTTCAGAAGAGGTAAGTAGGACAGGTACAATAATTAATACATTACATATTGTTGTCTTCTTAGTAGTTATTCAGAGTACAAGATGCAGACATGATATCTTGTCTAGTTAATATTAGTGCATACTTTTGTTCTCACTGAACTAACAGAAGGTAGCTATATATTCATCCTATATATATACATAGTACATATACATATCCTATATATACATACATTTTTTCACTACAAAATGGTCCTTCATTTATGTCCTCCTTTTTTGTTTCATTTTGTCAGAGATGGCTGTTCTGTTGTTGTTAGAGAAGCTATATTTGGAGAACTCTTTAAAGGATTTTTAATATTTGATAACAGTTCAAATATTTAGGTACTTCAATTCAGCAAAACAGCCCAATAATCCAGTAGTCTGTAATAGTAATGGGTTATCACCAGAACTGGCAAATGTCTACAGTTGGTGACTTGAGCCTTCTACAGCTCAGCCTTATACAGCTCAGCATACTAATATGGCATTACTTTCTTTACCTCGTGGTTATACTTTTCTGCTGGATGGTTAAGACCAAGTTAAAGCAAGACCTATATAAGTAAAAATGTAACTTTTGGGTCTGGTAATGTCAGTCAAATCCCCTCAGGATTTACTCTGAGATTATTTTTTGTCAGTGTCAGCCATCTGGATGAGTCACAGCCACTGCTTGACCAATTTGTTCTCTGTGAAAGCCTAAGAGCATTTTTTTCTCTCTAGGTGACTCTCCTTAGGCACACTATGTATCATCGATTACTTTCTTCTCTGGCCCCATAATCTTGAACAAAACATGTGGGACATCACTGAATTACAAGATGTCACAGCATTAGTTCTCTTACATCTTGAGTCCTTCCTGACCTCGAAGGGCTAGGGCCAAAATATTGGTTATCTTTGTAGCCCTTGTTTTTCTTTAATTTTTAGTCTGCAAAATTTACTTGTTAAACTTCCAGAAGAGAAGCTCAATGATATTATTATCCTGTGACAGAGGCAGTTGAGCTTAACATCACTATCTGTCTAACTATCAAACCCCTTAAACATAATATGGAACTACTATTTTCCAACAACCATGGATATGCTAAACTTCAAATCACTATAGAATATGAAAAAAATTACACATTTTTACATGGAAATTTAAAAATCAAACCATATACAACATTGTAGCAGGACAATCCTATGACATTTTTTCTTGTCTTTCCTTTTCTTTTAGTATCTTTTTTTCTTTAAAAACTTTTACTTTAAAGGGAGTATAGCAACAATTAATATGATATTAGAAACAGTCCTCATTTAGAAGACCAAAATGACTGGCATTTCAAACATGATTTCAGTACAATACATCATATCCTGAGTTCAGCTGTTCAGTTCACAGACATCAGCCTATATAGTGAGTCAGGGTGAGAACTGTACCCATTAGCTGCCATTTTCAAAATCCTGATGGAGAGTCTTAGGACCGTTGCCTTAACTACTTTGTTTATATAAATGTATGGTTTTGCCCCTGTCATATTTTCTATCTTTTCTCCTTTCACTCTCTTTGTTTTTTAGTCCTTAAGTTCTCGCTTTCCACATAACTGTGTTATACTTTCTTACTTTCATTTCTTCTTTTGAGTTTTTACACTAAGGAGACAAAAGTTTTCTTTAAAAAAACAAGTCATATGGCATAAGAACGGCAGATAAAAACAACTGACCAATCAGAATGGACATTGACCATTAACAATATAGCATTTCTGAGAAAAAAAAGTCTGTTTATATAGCGTATGTTGTATACCAATATACAACAGTAACAATCTACAATTATATGGTCACAGGTACATTAAAAATATTTTACAGTGATACTTGGGATGATCCATTTGCAATGACCAACGGGATAGTTCAGTGGGCTAAAGTACCTGCTTAGACAGAGCACAGTGGCCAGGATTCTATCCCCAGTGTGCCCACCTTCAGGGCACGCTGAGACAGCAATTGAGGCTGAGCATAGTGACACGCATTTGTAAACCCAGCAGTTGGGAGGCTGAAAACAGGAGGATCACTGTGAGTCTAATTTATGTAGTGAGATCCTGTAGACCTTGTACTAAGTACATAAAGTTAAAAAAATTGTAGGAGGCTGACATTTCTAAAATTATGTGTGGATTTTTATTCTTTCTATATAGAAGATTATAATTTGCCTCTAGATCTGCTTGTCTCCTAGTTTTGAAAATGGTCCCTGGCTAAGACTGTTATCTTTATGCATAGATGAAACAAGGTTTTTATTCTGAGATCAAAATTTTGGAGGGATCAAGTAGCTAAGGCATTGGCACAATACATTAAATGATGTCTCACTTTTGAAAATTGCCACTCAAAACTTCATATTTTTTTTACAAGGAAGCTTATATTTTGTTTTCCCTAGGAATCTTGCAGTTGTACCTACATAGGAGAAATCTGCTAGAGAATATGTCTTCAGAAAAAGAAGGTAGCCTGTCCCCTGCAACCTGGCAGTAGGCCAACAAAACACAAAGGAAACTTCCAAGGAAGAATGTAGTCTATGTATTTGGACAGGCATAGTGTCTGACCTGTTATCCATGTTATATTACATTGTTACCAGTGATATTGTCTTTAGTACTATAGTTGTATTTGCTATCTGCAAGTTTTCAATAATGTTTTCCTGAACCACATGGTTTGCTCATAGTTATTTTTCTCTGAGGAATTAACAGGCATGTCAGTGTGCATGTCTGAGACGGAGGGAGAAGAGCGGTAGGAGGAGAAAGGCTGATTTCTAGGCAAGAAAGATGGCATCTGGTGATAGTAGTCAGGGTCAACAGTCAAGGTTGAAGGGCCAAAGACAACAGAGAGGCATGAGACCTGAAGAAAAATCTGGGCTTGTCATCCTCAAACAGATGAAAAACTATGTTGCTTATTGAACATCAAAAGATAGCATGATTTCTTAAGACTGGAGATGTTAAAGAACCTACTTGTCTCATCATCAGAGTGTTCTATGCACATTAGACTGGGTGTTGTGGCATGTGCCTGTAACCCCAGCACTTAGGAGGCCGTAAATAGGAGAATCACTACGAATCTGATCTAGTAGTGAAACCCTAAACACCCTGGAGACCCTTCCCTAAAATATAGAAAAAAGAGAGTGTTCTATGCACAAGCATTGCAATAAATGAGATGGTCAATGAAAGTCAGAGACTGACCTCACATTCACTTCCCCAATTCTTCTGTCCCTGCCCCTGACTAGTCCTACTCATCCATTAAAACCTGGTTTAAATAACACATTTTCAATTCAAATTTCCTGACATCCCCAAGCTGATGAGTCACATCCTCCTCTGCAGCCCACAGCAGGCTACATGTGCTACACCATCTGATTGCACTGTATTGTGGGCATGCTGTGTATCTGTTCACTCCCTGTAACATGACCCTCTCCAGACAGATCTTCGGCACTTCTCTTTACATTCTCAGTGCTCACCACAAAGCAGTATGTCGACAAATATTAGCAGTAGACAGGACAAAAGGAAAAAGGCTATCAGGACCAGAGAGATAGCTCAGCAGACAAAGTGCCTACTTAGGCAAGTGCAGGGACTGGGGTTTGATCCCCTTGCCATGTGCTGTGCTGCCACCCTCCCTGGGTGCACTGAGATGGTACTGAGTCCAGGCATGGTGGTACATGTCTATATTCCCAGTGCTGGGGAGGCCCTGTACCAAATAAATTAGAATTTTTTTTAAAAAAAGGAAAAAGTTATCTCCCTCTTGATTTCTTCTGCAATTGTCAAGCACTGGCAATATTCCTTATCATCTTTGAAATCATCACCTGGGGAAACTATTTACTCAGAAGTCTTAGTTTTGTTCACCAATGATCAAGAGGAAGAATCAGCTTAATTCCCAATAACTAGCTTTCCAGTGGCTCCAAAGGCTACCACAGATTTTTGCCAGACTTTGGAAGTCCTACTAGTCATTGTTGTCATGCTAACAAGGGGGATCGCTGTTGGAGGAGAGGCACAGCATGACCTGGAGGGGGCCTGTCTGGATTCATACCTCACCTGTATTCTTCTCGCTCTGTGATTTCAGGTGGGCTTCTTCATCTTTCCTTGCTCAGTTCCTCAGCGGACCAATGAGAATATCCTAGGAGATACCCTCAAGGTGCTGTTTTGAGTGAGATTATAACAATAATAAAAAATCCATATCAAATATGTAGCGCAATGTCTGGAAATTAGCACTGATCAATATATATCAACTATGTCTTAGTTACTCTTCTCTTATTGCTGGGACAAATATCCAACACCCAAGGCAAAAGAAGGAGAGATATATACTTAACTCACAGTTACTGGGGGTTTCGGTCCATACTCAGCCAGTTCCAAGACAGACAGGCACATGGCACAGAGCAGCAGTTCATGGTGGTGGAACAATTGCAAGAGAGGCAACAAAGAGGTGAGTGACCAACCAGGGCAACAGAGAGAGAAAGAGAGAGAGTCTGCTTGTCTGTCTTGCTTATAATACATTCAGGCTATCGCCCCAAGCTGAGGAAGGTATACACATCCATAACCCCAGCAGTACTAAGACATATAGTCCCAGTAGATCATGAGTTAGTCTCAAACTATAGAAGTCCCCGCCCCATGAATGCATGAGGCTTTGGGGGAACAACTAGACACAAACCATGACTGTAGTGGATATACTTCATATACAAGCATATGCATGTATATAATTATATATCTACACAGAGACATACATACATTGCACCTCCACATATACATATGAACATTCTAAATATAGTAAAAAGTAAAAATAACAAACTCTCAATCAAAATTTTCCCATATATAATCATAACTATAATTAAAATCATTAACTCCTAAAATTTCTTTTAGAACTACATAGAATAGGATTCCCATTCTGTAATAGTTTGGTAAACCACCTATAGAGCACATAGTGCACTTGAAAAGTGGGAAATACAGCAGTATAGAAAACAGATAAGGCCACTGTCCTCCTGGAATCCACTCTCTATATACAGCATTCACATTCTCATGTTGAATGCGAGTGCCAGTGCTAAATATAGCATGTGCTGGTGTTATTTAACCTTCCCCCAATAAAATTTAATTAAAAATGACATTTTAAATTAACATTTCTGCCGGGTGTGGTGGCTCACACCTGTAATCCCAGCACTCGGGAGGCTGAGGCAGGAGGATTGGTGCAAGTTCGAGACCAGCCTGTGCTACCAAAGTGAGCTCAAGGCCAGCCTCAACTGCATAGCGAGACCCTGTCTCAAAAAGACAAAAAATTAATTAATTAATTAACATTTCTACAACATGGAAAATGAAAGAACACAAATAAAAATCACATTGTGACCTTTTTATGATAGTTTAGCTTCCGGTATAAAGGGGTTAGATTACTTGGTTGGTGATTCGTGTTTTCTACAGTTTGTCACTCCGTACTTAATGAAAGTTATTAACAATATAGTCATTATAGAAATCAACAGTGGAGGGCCGGGGGTATAGCTCAGCGGATTTAGCGCTTGCTTAGAGGAAGCACAGGGGCCAGGGTTCGGTTCCTGTCCCCTCGTGCCACACCGGGCCCGCTCTAGGGCACACTGAGCCAGCAAGACTGGGCATGGTGGAGCGCGCGCCTGTAATCCCAGCCCTTGGGAGGTACAAACAGGAGGATCTCTACGACTCAGTAGTGAGACCCTAAAAAAAAAAAGAACAAAAAAGAAAAATAATCAACAGCGGAAGGCACGTTTTTGTTCCAGGACAACAGTGGAAACTGATGCAGACTTCCAGAGGACAAAACATAAATTACCCACACTCGGCTGCAGCAAGGACAGGCTAAAAGAATGCTCAGGAAAGATGAGCCTTGCCATCTTGTTCTGCTGCACAGACACAGCTCTGCTAGCTCAGTGCAAGCTCCAGGTCAAACTTGGGAGAATAGCGACTGTTCTCTCATGACTGAACAAATACACATTGGATCACATGACATTTACTCTTTGTAACAACCCTAAGGAGTAGTTACTCTAATTATCCCCATTTCATAGACAAAGAGATTGAGACAGTGTCTTGGTTGCTTGGCTCACCGTTAAGACACAGTAAACGACAGCTACAAGTTAAAAGAGAAAAGGTTTATTTTAGCTCCATTTTATCGAGGTTTCAGTGGCTGACTCCAAGGTAGGAATTGCAGAAGAGAAAGTCTTTGAAATGCCAGCCAGCAAGTGGCAAGCTACAAGCCTTCCCTCTCTGTGTCCCTTCATAATCTATCCAGGCTGTAAGCCTGTTGCTGATGCCAACCATCCACCCTAGAGTGAAGCTCCCTCTTCAATAAATCCATTCAACTATACCCAGAAATATGCTAATCCAATAAGGTGACTGGTCCAGCACTACATATCCTAAATCCCAGTATCACACATCCCTGACCCATGTACCTCCCAAAGCCCCGCCAGTGACCATGAGAGATTTGGGGAAGACATCCAAGTATAGACCATAGCAGACAGTAAAAGGTGAAGTTAAGAAGCAGGCTAATTCCAGGATGTCCATGGCTAACCCCTAGAGGCACAGCCTGTCTTTTCTTCACCCAGTGTCTTCCACCCTCCCAGGAAACAACTTTACTCAGCCTCTTTCGTGGTACCTTGACCAAGCCCAGAAAAGTTTACATACTCTGACATCCCTTTCTCTTTCCAGCCTGAATGTTTGATTTGACATGACTTAGGGATGAACCATCTTCTATTTTGGTTGTTACAATCTTTCAATGAAAAACTTCTCCAATGCAAAATAATACTTCTTCATGAAAAAGTCATAGAAAAAAATGTTTTATGGTTCCACAATTTAGACATTATTCATATGCATAGACATATAGTCTATAAATTTCAATCATTAAAAAACATTCATCAGATTGAGAGATGCACATAAACTGTCAGAAGGTGTGAGTTTGAACCACTGAAAACCTTGTGAAATGTTGCAGGGGCAGCTATCATTATAAATAATCCAGAAAATAAAATCTCCACTTAACAATTATCTTGCAAGGGGCCTCAGCCTCCCAAGTGCTGGGATTACAGGTGTGCGCCACCACTCCTGGCTACCATCTCTATTCTTATTCACCCTTGAAATAGGCAGCTTCTCAGGTAATATGGCGAATGTGTTGAGTAGCATACCTTAAACCCAAAGAGCTCAGGTAAATATTGTACCAGGTGTAACAATTTATTTTTTTTAATTTCTTTTAATAAATAATATTGAAATAGTTTCAAAACACATTAGTAGGACAGCCACAGTAATTGATACAATGCATCTGTTATCTTCATAGTGGTTGTTCAGAGTACAAGATGCAGACATAGTAAATCTTCTAAACACTATTGTTACAAATATTTCTTCTCATTGAACTAAGATAAAGTAGTTGTATATGTAGAACAATGTTCCGTAAAAGCAGTGGTTTATTAGCAGCACTGGCAATGTTAAAAGCTGTCAACTTGAGCCTTTTACAGCTCAGCATACTAATCTGACTTTACTTTTTATGCCTTGTGATTAAACTTTTCTACTGGGTGGTTAAGGCCAAGTTGAAGCAAGACTTATATAACAAAACATGTAACTTTTTTAAACTTTAGACAGGTTTTTTTTTTTTCTTAACAATTTGTCTTTTACCACGAAAAGAATAATTCAATATGTTGTAGACTACTAAAGACCTAGAAATTTTATCAGCATGGTAAAGCCTTGAATTTACATGATATTCACTTCCTCAGAAGTGGTATATACTTACTTAGTAATGTGTTTAGGGTCATTTTTACATCCTGCCTACCAGATCCAACTACCACAGTATGATCTATGTAATGTGCCAGTCTCATGGGCTATGGAATAAATAAACCAATCAAGGTCCCTGTGGACTGTGTGATGATAAAGGGCTAGAGAATTGATAAGACTTTAGAACTGTAAAAGGTATGCTGCTAACCTGCTAGCTGAAAATAAAATGTCTCCAGTTATTTTTTTACTAACACATATGGAACAACAAAAAGCAATAAGAAAATTGAGAGCTGCATCTGAATTACCAGGGAATGTGTTTATTTGCTCTGGAAATAAAACCACCTCTGGAACACCATCTGCAATTGCAGTTCTTATTAGATTACATTTGTAGCTTTCTCCTTTTCTTAGTTTGGGCTGTTATATCAAAGTACCATAGACTAAGTGGCTTATAAACAACAGATGTCTATTTCTTATAATTCTGAAAGTTTGAAGTCTAAAATTAGCATGCCAGCATAGTCTTGGAGTCCTCTTCCTGTTAGCAGATACCAACTTCCTTCTAACAAAATTAGAGAGCTCTTTGGGCTGCATTTTTTTTTTTTTTTTTTTTTTGAGACAGGGTCTCGCTATGCAGTTGAGGCTGGCCTTGAGCTCACTTTTGTAGCTCAGGCTGGTCTCGAACTTGCACTGATCCTCCTGCCTCAGCCTCCCGAGTGCTGGGATTACAGGCGTGAGCCACCACGCCCGGCTGGGCTGCATTTTTATAAAGGCACTAATAACATTTACAAGGGCTCCATCCTTCTGACTGATCTTTCCATAGTTTTACTACCTCATGCTATCACTTTAGAGGTTAGGTTGGTGAAGGAGAAGTAAACTTTCAATCCATAAAAAGCCACTATCATTCTTTAAGATCCATCTTTTTTGTATGAGCCACGTACATGGATTGAGAGTCAGGTTGAAATCAACTCTCTGCAATTTTCAAGTCCTTAATGGTGTCACTAATTTCTAAAATTATTCAAGAAATTCAATGCTGATTTTGGCAAGCAGAATCAGTTCTAGTCACTTATACTTGGCCATTCCTACCACAACCTCCTTTATTCCCAGGTCAGTTGTAGAGATCTGCTACTCAAAGATATATCCCAATTATTCAAGAGTTAAGGAAATAATTACAGTGGGCTCAGAGATCCAAGCTACTTACTGTCAGTTGCATCTGGTCAGAATTCCTTTTATCTCCTGACCTCCACCTGGTGGACGACAAGCAGTTTTGGCAGCTTGGCAGTGTATTTCCTTCAGGGCACCCAGTTTCTTCTATATTCTGGAAGTTTTGAGTCTGAAATATGAGAACCAATTGAGGGGTTGTACAGTTAAGATCAATTTCCTTGGTATATTGCAGAGAAAGTATTCAAAAGACTAGAGAAATTGGAGTGTCACCTTGGATTTTTATTTACAGCTTGTGCCTCATTTGCATAAAATCTGTAAGAATCTTCATAGGAAATTTCCTTTCCAAGGCTTCCACTATGGCCAGGTGGAGGCAAGCCGCTAGCTCCTGTGATGTGGCTGTTGCTTCCCCCAGAGAAGTGAGCTCAGCCCACAAAGTTTCAGAGCAAAGAGAGTAAGGCTGGAGAACTAGCTCAGCTGGCTTAAAGAAAGTGCTGAGAGTACATTCAGATTCCACTATAAGCTGATGAGGAAATCACTTATATGACATAGATTTAGAATAATCCCTGTTTTGAATTTTGGTAAATTCTACTGAAATTTTACTTTCCCCCTGAACACTGTGAGCATCCTCATTAACCTTAGTGGTTAAAGAGTAAAACTAGAGAATGAGGTGTGCCTGGGGACAGAAACTTCATGCACTAGGGGAGATAAAACAAACACTTATGAGATTCTATTAAAGGGTAAACCTAATAAAAATTAAACTTGTGGAGCTGAAATATTGCTACTGTGGTTCAAAATTGTCAGTAGGGCAGGTATCAGGCTTATGGAAGAAAATAGGAAATCTTTTCTTTCTTTTTTTTTGTGGGACCAGGGTTCGAACTCACGACCTTGCACTTGCCC
>PVJA010016842.1:17000-42790 GCA_004027025.1 Myocastor coypus
GAGGGAGGGAGGGAAACAAGGAGGCAGGAAGGGAGAGAAGGGAGGAGGGAGAGAGGGAGGGAGAGAGGCAGGGAGGAAGGGAGAGAAGTAAGGAGAGAGGGAGGGAGAGAGGCAGGGAGGAAGGGAGGGTAAGAGGGAGAAAAAGAGGGAGAGAGGGAAGCAAGGGCAGTGGACAAGAAACAGCTCCCAAGGCTCTGCCTCCAGGACCTGCTCCCCTCACCTAGACTCCACCTCCTGGATTTTTCATCACCTCCCAGGAATGCCGTCAAAGTCTAAGTCCGTAGATACAGGAATCCACTGATGGAATCAGACAGCCCTCCTGGTCCAGTCGCACTCTTAAGTGCATCAGCTGACATCCATGCCCTTGGTAAATGCCCTTTAGGGAATATTTTAAAACCCTACCTTCTTGATCTAGTCTCTGTTTCTACCCTGTCTAATACCTTTGGATTTTTTCTGTGGTGCTACGTATATACCCCTTCATCCACCCTCTTCCTCATCAACCTTTTTCACCTACTTGTGATTTCTTAGCTTAATATGATGACCTGATATCTGTTTTGAACTTTGGAATATGCTTCTGAATACTTATTTGTGTTCTTATCTATATCAGGTAAAAGTTTTTGCTAGAGTTCACATTTTTCCCATGAAAGGAATTCATCATCTGAAGTTTAGTTGGTTCACTCTTTTTACTAACTGCCTTCCAATTCAAAGTAAAATACAGTTCACCAAAAGAGAAATGTAGGTTCAGAGTAACTCAGAGAAAATTTTGATTCCAGCGTCTTATTTTATTGTTTTAAGATAGAAACTGGCTCTTAATTATTTAGATATAAATATTCCCTACAGCATGATTTTTTTTCCTTTTGAGGTTAACCTTATTGTCATTCATTGAACGTTCTCCAGTTCAGCATTTTTCTTTCGGAGTCTGTGAAATATCAAGAGGGCTTTCACAGTGTTCCAGGCAGGGAGCTGCATGAAATCTGCTTAGGTTACATATAATCATTTAAAAACGTACCAGTCACTCTACATGACTAAAAACTTCTTTACATGAGTCTAAGTTTTAAATTCAAGTTCACAATAATGCTAGTGATGATTTTCCCCAAATGAAAAATACTCTCAACTATGTTGCTTATCAATTATGTAATTATAATCAGCACCCAGGCAGATTCGTTTTGTTTTGTCTTGTTTAGTTTGAGACAGGATCTTGCTTTTTAATACAGGCTGACCTTGAAATAGTTTATACAGTTCACACAGACCTCAAACTCATGGTGCTCCTCCTGCATCCGCCCCTCCAGTGCTGGGGTTACAGACATGCACCACCCTGTGTACCTTCAGACAAGTTTTTTGTGTGTTCAATCCCAGGGGTTGAACTCAGGGCCTTGCTCTTGCTAGGCAAGCATTTATTCCACTGAGCTATCTCCCCAGGCCCAAGACAAAATTCTTCTTCCTCTTCTTCTTCTTCTTCTTCTTCTTCTTCTTCTTCTTCTTCTTCTTCTTCTTCTTCTTCTTCTTCTTCTTCTTCTTCTTCTTCTTCTTCTTCTTCTTCTTCCATTTTTGTCTTTTTGCCACAGGGTCTCACTATGCAGTTCAGACTGGCCTTGAGCTTAATTTGTAGCCCATGCTTGTCTTGAACTCACACCTATCTTCCTGCCTCAGCCTTCCAAGTGCTGGGATTATAGACATCACCACCATACCTGGCTAAGACAAAATTCTTAATTCAGTAAAAACCATAGCTTTCAGGAGAACAAAATACTAATAGATGACACCAATTTTTGGAGTTAAATGTAAGATATCTTCTGTTTTTGTTTTTGTTTTGTTTTTCTTTTATTTTGTTTTGCCCTATTTTGCTTTAGCATTAGATTTGGGCGCTCAAAAACAAAACTAAAAGACTAACCACAAGCCATGATTTGACTGATTGTGAAACAATACTTTGAATCACTTGTGTGCCAGACACTAAATTTTTTAAAGCAGTTCAGTGTTTTAATTTCTGAAGCTGATATCTTGATCTTTACATTCTCTGAGATGTATGTGCTGAAACAGACAACTCTCTGCCTCTGCAAAGAGAGAATTTAAATAGCTCCTTAACACAGCTCCTGACCTAGATTAGCTCTTTAGGATATCACTCACTGGTTTTCCTGTTGAGAGCATATGTAATTTATTCTGATGTTCTTAAGGCCCAATGTGTAAGTATCTATAACATTATAAGAAGTTCTTCAGCTTTCTATAACTGGATTTAACATATCATTATGGTAACATATAATAAGTGTATAAATTTCTGAAGAACTAAAGCCTATTAGGTCATCTTTTATGCTAGAAACATTGTTACTAGAAAACAGAGAAAGAAAGAGACAGAGAGAGAGAGAGAACATTTGTGCACAGATTTATCAACTCCAAGATCAATATTCTTCTAACAGTTGCCTGTATATGCAAAGCATATAGTTGATCTTGAAGACAAAATTATAGAAGAATATTAAATACTTTTTAGGAAGTAATTGATAAGGTGAAACACAGCAGTTTTGTATCATCTATTCCTTTCACTATTTCTCCTTAACTTGCTTGAAAATAAAAATACTTTGTCTTATCACATAGCATTTAATGACTCCTTCAACCATAGCTACATATTGCGGTAATCTGAGAAATTTTTTTGGGGGGGGGGCTGGGGGCCAGCTCAACCTGCTCTGAGGGCAGGGCTGGCACAGCATGTGGTGCCAGGGATTGGACCACAGTCCAGTTCCTGCCTAAGCTTGCCTAAGCAGGCTCTTTAGACTGCTGGGCTATCTTGCCAGCCCAAAACTTTTTTTATTTTTATATTTCCTCTCTATGATGTAGTATATTAAGGTTTTATCTTGTGTACATTCAAAACTGTGTTAAGGTTTCACCTGCTAATATCATCTTCTATGGTGTTTCATAAGATATTTCTATTGACTTGCTGCTCATCCTATTAATGGACACAATTTCATATTTTTTTCGTATGCCTAGTAATTTTTGATTAGGTACAGACACTATGTGCTTTATATTTTGAGCAATGAATTAGTAACTTTCATTTTAGTCTTTGGCCTTGTTCTGGAAAGAAAGGTTCCTCACTTGACTTTTTTAAAGGCTTGCCTTTAAGTCTTGTTATGGTATGTGCAAACTAGAACTTATTCTAGGGGTATATCTTGCCTTTTAAATATATATATATATATATATTTTATTAGTGTATATTAATTTTATAAAATGTTTGGGTGATTGTAGCTTTTGAATACATACATAAAATTTATTTTGATCATAGATACTCTCTTACTATCTTCCCTCATTTCCTTCTTATTTTCTTCTTGTCTAATAATAGTACCCCTGTATGTTCATGTCATCTTTGGCTTATTTTTCTTTTGATTCAACATTTTAGGGACAGCATGCAATACTTCTCTTTCTGAGTTTGGAATATTTTGTCTAACACAATGCACTCCAGTTTCACCCAAATTATATTATTCCATTCTTACTTATGACTTAATAATACCTCACCATGTATATGCACCATATTTTCTTTTTTTACTCATCCATTGATAGGCACCTAGACTTTTCCATATTTTGACCATTATGAATTCTGCCACAGTACATATAGCCATGCAGATATTCCTAGAGCATGTTTACCTTAATTTCCTTGGCTATTCACCAAGAAGTAGTATAGCAGGATCATATGATGGTTCTATTTTTAGTTTTCTGAAGAACAACTATCCTGGTTTCCACAGTGGCTGTGTATTCTGACCAAGAGTGTAGAAGGATTCCTTTTTCCTGTATCCTTGTCTCTACTCACTGTACTTTTGTATTCTTAATAATAGCCATGCTAAATGGAATAATATGGATTGTCAATTTAGTATTGATTTGCATTTTCTTCATTGTATTTGCTAAAACGTCAAATACTTTTCATGCAATTATTTTTCACTTGTATTTCTTCTTTGGAGAAATATCTGTTCAGCCTATTGTTTGTGTTATTTGTTGTTATTCTTTTCCTGCATTTTGTAAGTTCTTTGTGTTTTCTGGATATGAATTTTATCTTAGAAGAGTAGCTACCAAAAACTTTCTCCCACTTCATAAGTTGTCTAGTCATATTTCCTTTGTTGTACACGTTTTTAACTTAATATACTGAAACTTTTAAATTTGATAGTCTCATTTGTTTAATGTATTTGCTCATCTGTTGGAATCTTATTCAGGCTTTCTTTGCCTTTGCCTATGAGCTGAGTATTTCCCCTGTTTTATTTTAGTTGCTTTCCACTTTCAAGGCTTTTACCTAAGTCTTTGAACCATTTTAAATTGATTTTGTACATGGTGAGAGGTAAGATCTTTTTTAAGTCTTCTACATAGTGATATCTGGCTTTCCCAGTATCCTTTATTAAAGAAGTTGTCTTTTATAAAGTGTATGGTTTGGCTCCCTTGTTAAGAATCAGACGGTTGTAGTTGTATTGGCTTGTTTCTTTGTCCTCTACTGTACTACCTACGTGTTTATTTTTGTAGCACTACTATGCTGTTTTTCTTGTTATGGCTTTGGAATATATTTTGAAACCAAGTATTATGATTAAGGACTAGTAATTTTAAAGCACAGCCCATTTGGAGTCTTTTCATGGTTGGTCAAAATGAAGTTTCTTCTAGACCTGTATGAGTTCTAGAAATAGTTTTGTTTACTCTCTTTGTTAGCTCTTACACCATTAGAGTTCCTCCTTTCATGACCATACATACATTCATGCTTTGCTACTCATCAACAAACCAAAGTCAACAGAAATATTGCTCAGATATCTCCGTATAGTTCTCTAGTCTTTGGCACCTGACCATATGAATTCTGGCTGTTTCCATTTTCCCAAACTGTTTTTTCTTTTCTTTTCCTTCTTAACTAAGTGTGCTCTGCTTTAGATCACCCTGGTTGCATGTAGTCAAAAGGTGTCTCCAGGAAGAAAGCTGAAAGATCAGAAGACTCGTGTTTCCAGTTTTCCTTCCTCCGGGAGTAATAACCATGTGTTTCTTGTTGACCAATGTTGGGAAATCTTAATTAACATATTTGTAAAATTTTCTGCTTTTTGTACAGCAGAAAGGAGAATCTATTCCTAGTTGCTACATCACAGGTAGAAGTTTGGAATACTTTGAAAATGTCTTTATGACCAGGCTCTATCCACAGAGGTTCTAATTTACTTGCTGACCATGGAGTCTATGCTTGATAATTTAACTTAAAAGCACCACAGTTTATCTTGCTGCTTATTCTGGCCTGAAAACAACTGCACATCGGGAGTTCCAGCATCAGCCTTATATGAAAAATTAGGTGGACATGATCAGGCTAAGTGGAAGAGGTTGAAACCAAATATTCTTAGTTTCAGAAGCCATTCCTAAGGGATGAGGGGCATGACAGGCAGGAGGAAGGGAGGAATTCTTTGTGTCCTCAACATAAAGAAGTCGAAACTGTTCTCAACATACCCTTCACATTTTCTGTCTCATTTTTCTTTTTCTGTTTTTTTTCTCAGAGTGGTTAAGGTGGAAGGAGAACCAAAATCAAATTTAGATCGGGGATTTTCATTAGCTGTGCAGTGGAATCACTTTGTGTTATGTATTCAACTGTGTCTCTCAAAAAGATCTTTTCCTCCTAATCCAGGGCAGTACCCGAGGCTGCCGGAAGCCAGAGAAACATGAACGCCTTCTCTTTCAGATTGTCAGACAAAGATGTCAGATTGACATCTTGATCTCAGACTTCTAGCCTTCAGATCTGTTGGCCAATATGTTTCTGTTGCTTCAACTACTTTGTTATAGCATCCCCATGAAGCTAATACACCTAGAAAACTTTAAAATAATTTTTCCAGAGCCGGGCATGGTGGCTCACGCCTGTAATCCCAGCACTTGGGAGGCTGAGGCAGGAGGATCGCTGCGAGTTCGAGACCAGCCTGGGCTACAAAAGTGAGCTCAAAGCCAGCCTCAACTGCACAGTGAGACCCTGTCTCAAAAAGCCAAAAATAAATAAATAAATTAATTAATTAATTAATTAATTAATTAATTTAAAAAAAATAATTTTTCCAGGCCCTGGCCCTAGAGATTCTGATTTAATTGCTCTCTGGAGAAGCCCAAAAGTTGTAACTATTAAAGCTTCACCAGATGATGCTCAGAAAGGTCTGAGAACCTCTCTTCAGGGAATCTAGACTGGTGTTGGTAGAGAAAACTCATTGCAGTTTATGATCTTCTCACTTCATTTTTCCCCAGTGGACACTCTTGGATATTTCCCATTTCTTCAGAATTGCCAAATTTGGAAAAATTATGTGAACACTGATTATGGCTTTTGTCTGGGGTTTCTTACATAATAAAATCACTAGGAACCCACTATTTATAGGCTCCAAGAATTAATATGTGAAATATAGTCACATTACAGCTGCAACAATCACCCTATTAGCTTTATGTTATTAGAAGCTTGCTTCATAGTTTTTTTTTTTTTTTTTTATGGTCAGGAAACAACTGCCAAATCATTCGCCTCTGTTTCCACTTGAGTGCTGTGTATACTACTGATGTCTGCTGGCTCACACACGCAGAGACCTGGCTCTTCAACAATTGTTATTTTTGGGAAGCCCTCCTTGACCCTGAGGTCCTGTTTGTGTCTAGGATTCCCAGCACTTTTCCATTATATTCCTCAACCCCATGCACCTGTGTGGGAACAGCGACGAACATTAACCTTTGCTAGCCTAGGCAACTGAGATTCCACACCTCATCATGTTTGGATATTACCTCTAGGAAACAGGCTTGCGGAGGACAAAAGGCTAACATGAGTCATTATCATTTTTATTTGATTAATAACTAACCAAGGAGGCTGATCTTCCTATGACACTTAGAGTAACATTTCCTGTAGTAAAGATGTCCCACAAGATATTGGAAGCAGAGGGAGCAGGCCAAATAGCAAAGTATTGTGCTCATCAGGAAACACTTTGGAACATTTAGTTGCTTTTTTGTTGGGGGGAATTCCGGATTACAGTCAAATGTGTGCCTCTAAAGAGACAAATCCGTAAATAAAGGCAATGTCTACAAAAACTCCACCACCACAATCTCCCTACTTCTGTTCATGACATTGCTATCCTCCTGACCACCCTCACGGGAACAGCAGTTGTCTTTCTCAGCTATCAACAAGTGTTCCATGTCTATTTACTACACACCTACTATATGTGCCAGGCATTTTCTGGTTATTATGACATTATTCCATTTACTTTAATTATTAAAGAAGCAAATGCTAAATAACTTTGAAAGATATGTGCTATAAAAAATAGATATTTAAAATAGGAAGTACTAGAGACATGATAGTTTATATGAATGTGGAAGGACACTTTAATCTGTGAAAACTCAGAAGTGGCATCAGCGATGGATTGAAAAACCTGGAGATCAGGTTAAGAGCATTCTGGACAGATGACACAATTCACAAAGACTTTTCATATGCTATTGAGAAGAGAATCTGTGTATTCTTTTTTTGTTTCCTTAATGTGAAGCCCAGGCCCTTGAATATAGTACATGCTAAATGTTTCTTCATGGATTTGAATGAGGAAGGAAAATGGAAAATAAGGCTCCTTTGGCAAGTATTCAGCTGTCTCACATGCTGCCCATGGTACGACTGTATCCATTGCTTAAGGCCAGCTTCTGACTCATGGGTCAGTGCAGTCCAATGTTTTGAAGATCACTCTGTATAAATTTTAATGAGCAATAATCATACTACACCTATATCAATTGTTCTCCTGGCTCTGAGTCCAAGGTGTTTAAAGCACTTTTTATAGGAGAATAAAAGAAAGAACCAGGGCCCGGCAGGATGGCTCAGTGGTCTAAAGCACCTGCTTAGGAAAGCTTGGGTGGCTGCAGGGACTGAGTTTCGATCCCCAGCACCACATGGTGCGCCAGCCCTGCCCTCAGGGCAGGCTAAGCCAGCCATAAACATAAATAAATAAACAAACAAAAGTCCTGAAACAAGAAAAAAAAAATTTTTAAATGAAAGAAAGAACCAAATCCCTGTAGAATACCTGACGGTGAGGATATGATGAAAGTGGAATTTTTAAGTTATATATGAATATAAGAGTCACTAGAGCACAGAAAATAGTGTCAACACATGGTGGACCTTCAGTATTTATTGGTTGAATGAGTGAAAGAAACTATGGCTCTATCCTCTAAATAATCATATCAGGGCTGATATGGTGTGGGCATGGTGAATGCCTACTTAGTATTCATTGATTTACTGAAACATGGTGATCACTAGATAGATGCACTTTGCTAGTATGGCAGATGGCATATTCGAAAGATGGTTTTAGAAGTACTTCCAAGCTGTAATGTTCTTTCAGTGTGTGACCGCAGTTTATGTCTCCTCTCCTTGAGCTTGAGTGCATTTCTGGGCTCACCAGCACAGCACAGCAGAAGACAGGTCTTGTGATTTTCAAGACTAAAGTATAAACATGTGCTCACTTTCTACTTTTTTTCTTGGGTCATGCTGAAAACCAAGGTACTGTGCTGTGAAGGAAATCCACACAGTTTGCAGGAAGGCCTGGAGGAGCTAAGGACCCTTGGCTGAGTATGGGCTCAGTACCAGGACCAATCTGACACTGGATGAGGGAGTCTGAGTTGAAATGGGTCTTCAAGCCTCCAGTTGAGGTGCCTGCCTCTGCTAGTGCTGCGTGGAGCAAAGGTGAGCTATATCCATGCCAGTCCCACCCAGACTACAGTCTGAGAAGAATGAGTGATTAGTGTGGCTTTAGACATAAGTTTGGGAATGGTTTTCTTTGTGGTAATAGATAAACAGAAGACCTAGTGAAAAATAAATATGGCTGCTGTGAATACTCTCTCTCTCTCTCTCTCTCTCTCTCTCTCTCTCTCTAACTATCTATCTATCTATCTATCTATCTCTCTGTTTCTCTCTTTGAGGTTTTGGATATCAGGGTGCTTTGCTATTAAGCCACATCCCCAGTCCTTCATTTTTGTTTTGACATAAAGTCTCTCTAAATTGTTTAAGCTGTTCTTGATTCTTAGTCCTCCACCCTCAGCCTCTCAATAAAGCTAGAATTACAGGCATGTGTCACTGTACACAGCTATGAATTAACTTTAATGATATATTTTGGGCTCAGTACCTGAAAGTGAGAATTAGGAACTTATACTAGTGCACCACAAAAGGTAGCAAACTTGAAATTTATTACAAATATTCTAAGATAATCATAAGAACATAGGACCCCTTCCTTTAAAAAACCAGGCTGTAGAGAACATATGGAGGACTTAGAAATCTTCTGAGTGTTTTAAGAATATAGAAGCCAGTGACATATTTAAAACATCAGCTCAGCTAGACTATTGCTTTAGTTAACCTGTGCTGCCTACCATATATGTAGTCATTTTCTTGACATTCATAATACCTTTATAAGTCTCAAAGATGGAAACATGGTCAGTTTACAGAAATTTACTGAGGTGAAAATAGTAAGAACCTAAGGATATTAGAGGAACCAAGGGTCATGCATCAGTGATAACAGATCAAATGCCAGCCTTGATCACTAATAACACATGTAGAGTCCAGTATTGAGAAGGCAGAATGGATGGCATGGGAAACAGTACAATGATCAACGCCTGATGCTGACCATCAGCACAAGGGCGAGTCATGGAAGCCAAACCACATATCTGCTTTCACAGCCTCAAGAATGGAGGCCAGTGGGCTTCAAGGGTATCTGAAAATATACAACACAGTTCTGTGGAATCATGTAAAAATAGTTCCAGGGGGGTCAGGCTATTCTCCAAATCATAGTTCTGACTAAGCAATTACAAGTTATTCCAAACAAGTAGTGTCCTAAAAAGCAATGGCTGCACAAAGAACTTGCCAAATAGCTTAAAATTGAATTAGAATGCACAGCAATGTACAAATACACACATCTGACTGAGAATCAGCAGAAAAATGCATCAAAACACGTGTCCAAAAGTTAATGCTGAAAATAAGCTGAAATTTGGAAACGTGGAAAGAATGCCACAAGCACTCAAGGCAAGAATAACGAAAAAAAAAAAAAAAAAAAAGTATAGAGCTGTAATTTTATACATGCATGACGGAAAAGTACCAAAATGTGTGAGGTTTTTATATTCTCCACTAAAGCAATTGCTCTTTCAACTGGAAAGTATGCAATACATATTGAACAAAAAGTGGAACTGGTGCTCAGTATAGGCCTGGTACTTTGTATAAAGTAAACTAAGTTCTCAAAAAAGTTCTGAGATGTTGATTAGAAGCAATTGCATCCCAGTAATCATGCAGAAACTGGCTGGATATCAGTTGCCACTGTGTGTGGGGACACAGACAATGGGGAAGCACGTAGAAAACCATGAATGCTCTACTAGGACGACAGTAACAACTGTGCAAAGCATAGGCCAAAGATTGTTATGTCAACCTAAGGCAAGAGTTTAAGCACTGTCAGCAGAATGAGCAATCCTGCGATTCCTTAGAGCAAGGCCTCACTATGTTTTGTCATAGAATTCCTCGAAAAATATGTGGAAGGAACACAGCATGGCAATGCATTTGGGCTTTTAAACAGTTTTGCAAAGCATTCTTGGGAGACAAAACCAGGAGTGGGAAGCAAGACGGAGTCATCACATGTTTAATGACTGTTTTGGTATCATGCCTTTAGGGTGACATCTAAGGGCAAGTACTAAGATTCTTAACTAGATCCTATTAAATATTTTATTGGCAGCATGGTAATTCTAAGTATGAATGATGAGAAGCTAAGAAAACATTTTCATATTGCATAATTTTGTGTCCCATAAAATTAACATAATGAGATAAAGGTGCTCGCTTAATAGATACACATGTATAATTCTTTGTTCCAGAAAAGCCCACTGAGTAAGACAGAGATGCAGTGCTGACTGGCTGCAGACTCAGTGATGAGTCTGTGCTCCTTGAACGCCACAGTCCATGTCTGAAGACTAAGTGATGGGCTTTGTGTTGCTTAGTCCTTTGTTGTCCTTTCCTGGGGCAGAAAAGATATGGCCTCTTCAGAATCTTTGGCCCAAAATAGTTTGGGCTTTGACGTGCTTGGAATGAAATCGTGGGCATCACCAGCCCTCAAGATAGTTCACAATAAAAGGAGAGATGCATGAATAAAGAGGAAACTTCACATTGATGATGATTAATCAGGATTCAGATTAATTTCTACCAGCAATTATTTTACTCTCCTTTAGGAAGTGTGGCCAAAGGTAACCATAAATGAAGATGTAGATTGCAGAAGAATTTTCTTCCTTTGATACTAGAGAATCCTAATTGCTAAGATAATTGAATTAAAACATTTAATAAAATTCTTAGCACTCTTTACTTGATATCTGCCCCCCAAAACAGTAAGTTATTATACCATTATGAATGAGATTTCCTTTCTTCATCAAAGTAATTATGACAAATACCTAGGTATTTTGTAGAAAGTTAGAAAATATGAATTAGTAAGTACAAATAAAAACACAATAAACTTAGTCCAAGCAGTATGTAATGTGTTCAGATTACTCACATTTTATGTATATTTACATCTGTTCATGTATTACATAGGTGCATGTGTGTATAATAATGCATTATTTTTAAATTGAAACTCAATCATGTATCACACATGTTACTTTACAATGACTTTTTAGCTTCTAATATTTACCTTTTGTTCCAATGGACCCTTAGCTTATCCACTTTCCAACCAACTTTTAATCTCCCAACTATGTCAAGATGTCCCATAGAAGCAAGAGGTTCAGATCAAGTCCAGTCCAGAAGCATATGGTATATCTACTTGTGCTGCCTTTACTTCCTTCCTAATCTAGCAACTGTGTTTTATGACATTGACTCAAAGAATTGCTTTCCTGCCACAACACACTTAAAGGATTTGTATTAAACATGTTTGGCTTATGCGCATCCCAGGTGATGTTTGGCATCACAGCAGAGACACTTGCTCTCTGGTTCCTACATTAGAATGTTAATTTTTTTTTAATGGAGGAGTTTGATGGATAATAAAATGGTTTTACACATGAAGAAAAGTATAACCCTAACTCAAAAGGAAAAATTAGAAGCCAAATTTAATGCCTAAGATCGAAGAGAGACTGGTCAAAGGATTAACTGTTTGAAAGGGGTTCACTGAAAAAGCTTTAACATATTTTCCCTTTGTCTGTGTTCACAGTGACATGTCAGACATCAAACAGAAGAACCTACTCAGATTTATGACTGGAAGCAGTGCTTCCCAAAAAAGGAGTAAGTCTGAGAAGGATTAGACAGACAATGGCTGTCCAAGCCTGTCTAGCCAGCTTATAAAGAAGGATCATTGATTTTCATTTAACTAAAGAAAAAAAAATTTAATGTAAGAGTCAAGGATCTAGTTGGAATGTCAAATGTTAGTCATGTAAACCTGGGACAGAGTGACCTCAGTAACAGAAAATTCAAAGTGAGGTTTTCTCTTTACATCCATGCATTTGTTCTGTCAAGCAAAAATTACATGCTCTGAAATACCAGATAAATTCAAAAGAGGTTATAAAAGTTTTTTTCCATAATCCTTTTTCCAACTTGCAAGCTGTAGTAAGCTGTAGAGTTCCCACGGCCCCCTCTGCCAAGTGGTCCAGATCACAACTTAACTGTGTGTAGGGAAATGAACCCCTGTAGCCCAAGCTGAGCTGGGTCCATGGTTTCCTCTTTTACCAGACTCTGCCTCTGATGACCCCTGATGTGGGCACGGCTTAATAAGAACAGAACTACAAGGCCCCAAACACAAAGAGTATTGTTGTTTTCTCTCAAAGGGAAAAACTAAGGAAAGAAATTAGAAGTTTGCTGGGGCGCTTCTGTTGCGGGAAAAGTATGGCAAGTGCATCACAACTGCAGAGCCAAGCAGCCCTTGTAGTGTCTCTGTAATCCATGTGTCAGTGACATCTGCCTCCCACCTCCAAGGAGAAAAAGACAGAAACACTCGTGGAGGGTCAGAGATGTGGCAAGATTAGTGAGTAAGAAGTGTACTATAAAACATGTTGGAATTGCGAAAGAAACTGCAACACCGAAGGAGACTTTCCTTGCTCAGAAGACATGTGTGGAGTCCCACTCTTCTTTATTTCCTACTGACTGCCTAGCTACTCAGAATGCTGTGGCTGGCCCTGGCCATTATTTATCTTTCATGAAAAGAGGAAACAGATCCTTGTCCTGACAAGGTCTGCGGTCTGTGAACACATGCCTAGGAGTTCCAGAGACCCAGGAAGCATTTTAAACAACTGATGTGTGCCACTGCTGTCCCAGAGTACTGAGTCAGATGCCGCTCTTGCCACTACAGAGGTTTCATCTAGGACCTCATCCTGGTCCTCTAGTCTGTAATCTGTGAAATCCATCGATCACTCCATACAATGTTCTGGGAGGTCGTGGAGGGGTCTGGAAAACATTTGGAAATTGTGGATTAATTATAAAATAGTGTAAAATACTTCTAATGAGGTGAAAAAAGTTTTGAAAATGTAATTGGTTTTATTGTTCTCAGTAACTTTCTTCTTCCTACGTAAGTAGTTAGGCTATTCCAGGCTCATAAACTGAGGGGTAAAAAGTAACAAGAAAGACATTTGAAGGATTTTTCTTGAACTTGTTTGTAAAAGCCTCAGTTTTTGATGAAATAAAAGTTTCTAGCAATAGATATACTATCTTTTTTTGAAAAAAAAAATCAATGGAGAGAAAGTAAAGACTTTTTTCTATTAAACCAAGGTGCCTAAAATGAAACAAAGAGATAGAAGATGGAATAGATGAGGAAGTAGTGAGAATAGAGAGTGCCAGTGTCATTTACTAAATACGAGTATTTTTTTTAAACCTGTTTTTGAGGGCCGCTTTTAGCACCCAGGATTTGGGGCTCAAATCAGCCCAGCCTTACTATAAAGTCTCCTCTCTGTCCTAGGCTCTGTGGAAAGCTGACCCTGTGGAAGACTGAACTTCGTTTCTAATAGGTCTCTAGTAGCCATCAAACAGCGGTAAGGTTAATACAGAGCTGATGAAGTCAATCCCTTGTAATTTCCTAGGACACCTACATTTCATGAAAACCTCCTAGTAATGACGTGGAGCATCTCCAGAACCCAATCAGGAGGTGATGAATCAGCTCTAGCTCTCAAGCTCTCCCCCTTAGCCAGGACAGTAAAGCCCACAATCTAAAAGGGCTTATGAATTGCACACCAAATATATTAATTGCAAAATTTTAAAGAAAAAATCATATTTCTCCTGCAATTATACCATTCAAAGTAAGCATTACAAAGAGCTTACCATATGTGCATACATTACTATGTGCATTATAAGAATGAGATTGCACTATGAATGTGTTATTTTATAAACTGTGCCAGCTGGAGACAAGTTATGAATTTTTCCAAAATCATCAAATGCTTTTTGAAAATGTAAATATTATGATTACATTTCAATCTCTCTTATATATAGCCATGCTTGATTTATTTAATATCCTAATACCCAGGCAAAGTATGTTTATTTTCTAATCAGAAATGTACACAAAATGGTAGTGGAAGTATGGTGAAAGATGTAGTTCAAGAAAAACATTTTTTAAAGACATTATGTTCAATTGGCAAATACTAAGTCATTTTACTTAGACAATTGGAACTGAAATCATTCTTAGTTCTTATGTAGTGTCACTGGAGCTATTTTAGTTTTACTGAGAGACCCTTGATTAAACATGGAATTAAATTTTAAAAAGGGCTCATGAGATGAGGAATTTGTGAGTCTGGTGCAGTGTAAATTATGTCATGGCTTTGTGTCACCCACAGCCTAAATCAAAGCATTTCGTTCTTAACCTGTCAGTATTAATTGGACCAAGCATTAGATTGCCAGAAGAATAATACAATAGAATAGATATTAATCCATTGGGAGGGGGCTTTTACTATTTTTTACTACTTTTATTACTCATTTATAACTTAAAGACAGTTTTTAACATCTGATGAAAATTTGATGTCATAAGACCATCATAATATTTCTCCTTGATTATTAAAATGGCTTTGCATGGTTTAAGCTTGTAAGATCTTTTTAATGGTCTGAAACTATCATGAAGAGCAAGGACTATCAGCACAAAAAGTGTACTCATGTAATTAAAATTTCCAGGCCTTCCCAAGTGGAATAAAAAGGTATGATCAATATCCTTACTACATTTCCTATTAAGAGCTCTAGTAAAGAAGCTCACTAACTGGAGAGCACATGGAGAAAATTCTGAAAAAGAAGTTTGAAATTGTTTAATGATTAATGAATGCTAAGGACTTATCACCATAGTAACTGTATATGTAGGTACATACTGTATCACAAGTATTTTCTTTTTTATGTAAAAGTGCTATTATTATTATTTACAATACTAAATACATTGCATAATATTGTTTTCACCATAGTAGTTCAAAGTATAAGATGCAGACATAATTTCTTTTCTAAACATCATTTGTACAGATCTTTCTTTTCATAGCACAAAGAGAAAGTAGTTATATATGTAGTCCAATAGTCCATAACAGTAGTGGATTATCAGCTCATCTGGTATTATCAGGGGCTGTTGAACCTTTTACCAACTCAGCATATTAATATGGCTTTCCTTTTTACACTTCGTGATTGGACTTTTCTGCTGCATAGTAAAGACCAAGATAAAGTAAGACTTATGTTACAAAAAAATATGTAACTTTTGTGTCTGACAAAGACAGTCAGGTTCCCTCAGGATTTACCCTGGAACCATGTACTGCTGTTTGCAAAACTTTTGTCAGTGTCAGCCATCTCGATGAATCATGGCCATTGCTTGACCATTTTGCTCTCTGTGGAAGCCTAAGAGAATGTTTTCTTTCTAGATGACTCTCCTTAGACATACTGTACATCATTGATCACTTTTCTCTGTGGCCCCATAACCTCCTTGAACAGGAAATTTGGGACACAACTGAGTGACATGATTTTACAGGTTCTTTTATGTCCTATGTTCTCACTGACCTTGAAGAACTAGAGTCAAAATACTGTCTATACTTGTATAGCTTCTCTTTCTCTAATTATTCAGACTGCCAACTTAAGTTAACCATCCAGAAGAGAAGCTTAATGATATTATTCCCTAAAACTTAGGCAGCTGAGATTAACAACACTATCTTTCTGAATACTGAACATCTTAGACATAACATGAAACGTATTTTCCATTAATTGTTAATATTTGAAACTTTAGAACTATTATATAATGTAAAAAAAAAAAAAGAACAAATCCACATTGTTACACAGGTATTTTTTTTTAACTTAATCATTTACAAGAATGTAGCCTTACACTTCTTCTGTGGCTTTTTTTCCTTGTTTCATTCTATTGCCTTTCTTTCTTTCGTTCGTTCTTTCTTTCTTTCCTTCTTTCTTTCTTTCTTTCTGCATTTAAGCAAACATTTAATTGAGAGAAAAGAGAGAGAGAGAGAGAGAGAACAGAAATAACATAAAACATCAGAAGTGGTGCATAATTAGACCAGAATGATAGGTATTCCAAGAATGGTTTTAGTATTACACATTGCTATCTTCAGTGTATTTGCTTAGTTCACTGATAGCAGTATATATAGTTAGTCAGGGCATAAATTCTACCAGTTACCTGGTAGTTTGAAAAACCTGTTGGAGATTTTTAGGACCATTATCTTAACCATATTTTGTGCATAAATGCATGGTTTTCTCCCTACCATGTTTCCTAATTCTTCTCCTAGCTCTTTCTTCATTGTTTAATCCTTAAATTCTCACTTTCCATTTAACTATATTATAACTTTGCACTTTTATTTCTTCTTTTAAGTTCTTAAATTCAGGAGACTATACAATATTTACACATGTAGGTCTGCTTTATTTCACTTATGAGTATTTGTTCAAGATAAGTCCAATTATATATGAAGGCTTTGAGTTTGTCATTCTTTATAGCTGAGTAATATTCCACTGTATAAATACACCACATCTTTTTCAACCATTCAGGTGATGGGCTTTTTCATTGCTTCCAAAATTTGTGCTAGCCAAATTTTGGAAGCAATGAAAAACAATGATATAATAGTAACTGAAATTACTTTAGAAGCAGCACACTTCTAAAAGACCAGGATGTCAGGCATTCCAAGCATAGTTTTAGTATTACATATTGCTATCATCAGTGTCAAAAACCTTTTGAGGTTTCTTAGGACTTTTAATTCATCCTGTGCATATAATTGTGTACTTTTGCTCCTGCTATGTTTCTTCTCTTTTCTGTTTCCAGTCACTTTGCTGTTTAAGCCTTAAGTCTTTGCTTTCCATTCAGCTTCTCCATTTTTATTTCTTCTTTTGAGATCTTACACTAGGGAGATTATACGATATTTACACATGTAGATCTGGTGGATTTCACTTATGAGTAGTATATGTTCAAGATATATCCATTTGTATATGAAGTCTTCTAGTTTATCATTCCTTATAGCTGAGTAATATTCCATTGTATAAAAATAACACATCTTTTTCTATTTTCTTTTTTGGTACCGGGAATCGAACTCTGGGCCTTGCGCTTGCTAGGCAGGTGCTGCACCACTGAGCTACATCCCCGGCCCAACACATCTTTTTCAACCATTCTTCATATGATGGGCATTTTGGTTGGTTCCAAGATTTGGTTATTACAAATTGGGCTACCATAAACATAGATGTATAGATATCACTATGCTATGATGTTTTCCCTTTTTCTGGAAAAATTCCCAGTAGGGGGATAGCTGGATTGAATGGGATTTCCAGCTCTAGTTTTTTAAGGAGTCTCCACACTGCTTTCCATAATGGTTGCACCAGTCTGCATTCCCACCAGCAGTGCAGAAGGGTTCCTTTTTCCTCACAGCCTCTCCAGAATTTGTTGCTGGTTGATTTCTTTATGGTAGCCGTTCTTTCTGGAGTGAGATGGTATCTAAGTGTTCTTTTAATTTGCACTTCATGAATGGCTAGTGATGTGGAGCATTTCTTCATGTATTTGTAGGCTTCTTGAATTTCTTTCTCTGAGATGTGTGTGTTCATCTCAGATGCTCATTTCTGGATTGGGTCTTTGAATTTTGGGATCCTAATAGTTTTTAGTTCTTTATAAATTCTAGATAGAAGATCTTTGTCTGAATATCTACCAGTTAAAATCTTTTCAAAATTTATGGGTTGTCTTTTCACTCAGTTGGTAATCTCTTTCGAGGTGAAAAATCTTCTTAGCTGCAGAAAATACCAGTTGTTGATACTTTCAAGTGTCAATCGTACATTTTGATTTTTGTCCATGCACTCTTTGCCTACCCCTATGTTTTCAAGATTTTGTCCCACTTTCTCTTCCAGGAGATTTAATATTTCTCTTTTAATATTTATTTTTTCTTTTAATATTTATATCGTTAGTCCATTTTGACTTTAGTTTAGTGCATAGTGATAGACCTGAATCAATTTTTACTTTTTGGCATGTAGAGAGCCAGTTTATCCAGCATCATTTATTAAAGAAGCTATCTTTCTTCTAGTAAGCATGTTTGGTCCCTTTGTCGAAAATAAGATGGCTGAACGTGTTTGTATTTGCTTCTGCCTCTTCTAATCTAGTCCACTGATCCTCAGGTCTACATTTTTTGCCAATACCATGATGATTTTATCACTGTAGATTTGTAGTATAATTTTAGGTCCAGAATTGTAATGCTTCCTGCATTACCTTTGATGCCCAGGATTGTCTTTGCAATTCTGGGTCTTTTTTGGTTCCAAATAAATTTTAGGAATTAATTCTCTGGGTCTGTGAGGCATGTTGACAGTATTTTGATAGGAGCTGCATTAAATTTGTATAACAATTTAGGGAGTATGGCCATCTTCACAAGGTTGGTTCTTCTTATCCAAGAGCAGGGAATATCCTTCCATTTTCTGAAATCCTCTAGGATCTCTTTTTTCACAGTACTTTAGTTTTCATTAAGAAGCTCTTTTACTTCTTTAGTTAGGTTAACTCCCAAATATTTCATTTTCTTGGGTGCTATTGTAAAAGGTATTCTTTCTCTGATTTTTCTCTCAGGGTGTTTGTTATCTGTATAGAGGAATGCCATTGACTTTTGTGTGTTGACTTTGTAACCTGCAATGCTACTGAATTTGTGTATTAATTCTAGTAGATTGTTGGTGGAGTTTTTGGAGTCTCTGAAATAAATTACCATGTCATCTGTAAGTAATGATAGTTTAACTTCCTCTTTACCTATTTTTATTCCTTTTATTTCTCTCTGTCTCATGGTTTAGCTAATGATTCTAGAACTATATTGAATAGGAGTGGTGATGGAGGACATCCTTGTCTTGTACCAGATTTGAGAGTAAAAGGCTGCAGTTTTTCTCCATTTAGAATTATGTTACCTGTTGGATTACCATAGATGGCATTTATCAGATTGAGGTAGAGGCCCTCTATTCCAAGTTTCTTCAGGATTTTCAACACGAGTGAGTGTTGGGCTTTGTCAAAAGACTTTTCGGCATCAATTGGGATAATCATGTGATTTGGGGCTTTCGCTCTATTGATATAGTTTACTGCATTTATAGATTTATGTATATTGAACCATACTTGCATCCCTGGGATGAATCCTACCTCCTTATAGTGTATAATCTTCTTGATGATATATTGTATTCTAGTGGCAAGGACTATGTTGAGGATTTTTTTCATCTATGTTTATGAGAGAAATTGGCCTGTAGTTTTCTTTTTTTAGTTGCTTCTCTCTTTGGTTTTGGTAGCAGTGTAATACTTGCCTCTAGGAATGATTTTGGAAGGATTGTTTCCTTTTCAATTTCACTGAAGAGTTTGAGGAGTATTGGAATGATGTCTTTTAAACATTTCTTGTATAATTCAGTGGTGAAATCATCAGATCCTGGGCTTTTCTCTGTCGGTAGGCTTTTTTATTACATTCTGTATTTCATTGCCTGTTATTGGGTTATTGAGAGTTCTTGTATCTTCTTGATGGAGTTTGAGTAATTTTTACTTTTCTAGGAATCTGTCCATTTCATCTTTGTCTTCAATTCCATGACAGTAAAATTCTCAAAGTAGCTATTTATGATACTCTGAATCTCTGCTGGTTCTGTAGTAATTTCACCCTTTTCATTCCTTATTGCTTGAATTTGAGTCATTTCTTTCCTCTTTTCGATGAGGTTAGCTAGGGCCTTATCAATTTTATTTAATCTTTCAAAAAAAAAACAGCTTTTGGATCCATTAATTCTTTGTATTGTTTTCTTTGTCTCAATTGAATTGATTTCTGCTCTAATCTTTGTTATTTCCTCCTGTCTTTGGGCTTTGGATTTCATTTCCTCTTCTATTTCTAGTTGGTTTACGTGCTCCATGAGAGTATTTATTTGTCCCCATCCTGTTTTCTTAATGTATGAATTCAGAGCTATAAATTTCCCTTCAAGAACTGCTTTGATTGCATCCCATAAATTCCAGCAGGTTGTATTTGAATTTTCATTAAATTCCAGATATTGTTTAATTTCACTGGTTGCTGAGAAGAGTGTTGTTTAATTTCCATGTATTTCTGGAGTTCTCGTGGTTTCTTTTGTCATTTATTTCCAATTTCATTGCACTATGGTCAGGTAATATGCATGGGATAATTTCTGTTTTCTTGCATAATCTTAAGCATGACCTATGCACTAATATGTGGTTTATTTTAGAAAAATTTGTATTCTGAAGTGGGTAGGTGGAACACTGTGTATTTCCACTAATTTCAGCTGTTCCAAATTCAGGTTCAGTTCTACTACTTCTTTGCTAATTTTTTGTCTGCTTGACCTATCTTTTTCAGATAGAGGGATGTTAAGGTCTCCTGCTAAGACTGTGGTATTGAATATTAGATTTTTCATATCCATTAAGGTTTGTCTTATATAACTTGCTGCTCCCATTTCAGGTGTATACATATTTATGAGTGTTACCTGTTCTTCTTGAAATTTTCCCCTAACTAGTATGTAGTGGCCTTCTTTATTTCATTTGATCAACCTTGGTTTGAAGTATAGACTGTCTGCAAACAGGACTGCTACCCATTTTTTTTGTTTTGTTTTGTTTTGTTTTATTTTTGTTTTTTAGGTGCCGGAATGTGTAGTATTGTTTTCCATCCTTTAACCTTTAGCCTATGAGTTTCTTTATGAGTTAAGTGCATTTCTTGTATACAGCATATTGTTGGATTTTTATTCCTTATCCACTCTGCCAATCTTTTTTTAAATAGAGAATTGGGTCCATTTACACTGATGGTTATAATTGAAATTTATTGATTTATGATTGACATGACTTTTACTTACTACCTTTACCCCTTTCTCTCCTGTGTTTAATTGAGTATCCTATTTGGTGGGATCTTTCTTTTCTCATTTCTTGAATCTGAGTTGTTTTGGTCTTTCTCTAAAATATTTTTAGTATACTGTGTAGAGTTTGCTTTGATGTCATGATATTCTTTAGTTCTTCCTTGTCATGGAAGTATTTCACTTCTCCCTCATACTTGAAAGAGAGTTTTTCGAGGTATAGCAGTCTGGGCTGAAATTTGTTTTCATGGAGGACTTGAAGCACTCTGCTCCATGCTTTTCTTGACTTCATGGTTTGTGAGGAGAAAACTGCCATTATTCTGATGGATTTTCCTTTAAATGTGGTCTGTCTCTTTTCTCTAGCAACTTTTAGTGTATTATTCTGCTGGATTTCGGAACTCATGACTATTATATGTCTGGGTGTGTTTGTAGTTGGATTGATGTTACTTGGGGTTCTGTACGCTTCAACTATCTGAATGTCCAGTTGTTTTCTCATATTTGGGAAGTTTTCTGCTATTACCTCTCCCCATATTCTTTTTATATCATTTGTGTCAACTCCTTTTTTCTCAGTGATGCCTATTAATCTCAGGTTGTTCATTTTTGCATCATCTTGCAGATGTCAAATTATTTTTTCCTGCATCCTAGTTATTTTTAAGAGATCCTTTCTTACTTTTTCACTAGCTGCGATGGTGTCTTCAAGATCTGAGACTCTATCTTCACTTTCGTTCAGATGGCTCTGCTAGCTTGTCTTTGAGGTTTTAAGTTCCTGTGTATCTCTTTCAGTCTGCTTCATCCTGTCTTTCTTTTCTATACTGTTCATTCAAGAGTCCGTCATTTTCTAACCTCCTCTAATTTTTTATCAGTGTCTTCTTCAGAAATAGTTGTTAATTCTTTCATTGTGGTTGTCCTTTCTTTTTTCGCTTCAGAAATTATTTCTGACCTGATTTCCTCTCTCTCCCTCTGCAGCTGTCTTTTTATTTCAGATGCTATTAGTTCAGAGATTTCTTTTTTTACTACAGAGATTATTTCTGATTTTATTTCCTCTCTACCATTCTGCAACTCTTTCTTTGATTCAGAGGCTATTAAATCAGAGCTTTCTTTTTTTGCTTCAGTGATTACTTCTGATTTAATTTCCTCTATACCTGTTTGCAGTTGTTTTTCTACTTCAGACGCTATTAATTCAGAGATTTCAACTGTGTCATTCCTATTTTCTTCTATTTTAGTGCTCCTATATTTGTTCTGGATGGGCTTGGAGCCTAACATTGAATTTTGCTCTTTCTCTTTGTCATTATTTATAGCACTGTCCTCCGCCCCTTGGTGTAGAGTTTGGTGCAATTATACTGTTAGCATAATTCTTACTCAAAAGGTATTATATGGTTAAGGCAATTATAGTTTTGTATTTACAGAACTACAGTTAAGAAGAGTAATAGTGTGCAGTGATATTTAGCAGTTGACAAGCTTTTGTAGTGAGTTTGTATTTTACACAATAAGAGCAATCCTATGTGTTCTACCTAAGCAGATATTAAATTGGGAGTTTGCATTTAATTTAGTTCACTTAAGTTCTGTCTGATTAACTCCTTTTGACATACCTCAGAAGGATGGGGTCAGAGGATAAGGGTATCAGTCTTACAGGCTACATGGGGCAGGAATTCAGCTCTGTAGAGCGCGAAGGTGCCAGGGCAGATGGGCTGAAGATGAGGAGGTCAATCTGTCAGGCCACGTGGAGCAGGAAGTCTCTCTGGAGCGTGGTGTGGAGGTACCAGAGCAGATCAGGCAGAAGATGAAGAGGTCGGTCTCAAAATTAATCCATTTTGAGAGTCAAGATTCTTTATTTTTTAAAGAATACAAAATATTAAAAGTAACACATTAGAAAAAGTACAAAATTTCATTAAACAAAGTAATAGGAGTTCAACAATTGTTGCTGTATTGCATGATGTAATTCAAAGTAGTTACTTAGGTTACCAGATATAAACCTCAAAACTTCATTTAAAAAGAGAACAAAATGAGAAGAAATATTTGTACCAATAGTGTTTAGAAAAGTTATCATGTCTGTATCTTGTACTATGAACAACTGCTATGAAGACAACCATATGCATTGTATTAATCATTGTGACTGTCCTACTAACGTGTTTTGAAACTATCTCATTGTTATTTCTTACAAAAAGTAATAAAATTATTTTAAAAGAAAAAATAAGAATTAAAAGGGAGAGGAATTTAAGCATCAACTGATCCTTTCAAAAGAGCAGCAGAAATTGGCAGTATAGTTATACAAACTGTACTGCATATACACATAGATATATCTTTTTTCCTTTCTTTCTTTTGTCCTTTTCCTAATGCAAGAAATTCCTTTGCTTTGAATAAATTCTTTCCCTTTCACAATATCTATTGTACCTCTCAGATTTTATTTAGTCTTTCAGGTTCTCACACTAGTGAGACAATACAGTGTTAATACATGTAGGCCTAATTTATTTCAATTACCAATACAATTACCAATGTAGTCCCTAGTTGCATCCATTTATCTTTCTTTTTTTTTCTTTCTTTCTTCCTTTTTTTTTTTTTTTTTTTTTTTTTTTTTTTTTTTTTTTTTTTTTTTTTTTTTTTTTTTTTTTTTTTTTTTTTTTTTTTTTTTTTTTTTTTTTTTTTTTTTTTTGAAGGCTCTACAGGCTGTTTAGGGTCTCACTACTAGATCAGACTCATAGTTATCTACTTGTTTACATCCTCCCAAGAGCTAGGTTTACAGGCGGGTGCCACCACACCCAGTCTCCATTGCCATCTCAGGGTGCCCCAGAGGCAGGGCCTGCATAGCAGGCCTGGGGTTCAAATCCCTGGCCCCTGAACCTGCTTGTAGTTGCTTTAATCCACTGAGGTGTTTGGCCAACCTTCCAAATTTATCTTTCTTTAGCACTGAGTAATACTCTAATCTATAAACATAGCACACTTTTTACACATTTTTTTTATCCATTCTTCAATTGATGGGTATTTGGGTTGTTTCCAAGCTTTGGCTGTGAAAAATCGTGCTGTTATAAACATAGATACAATATAATCACTGTGGTATGGTGTTTTCAGTTCTTTTGGGACAATACCTATGAAGAAAATAGCTGGATTGAACGGGACCTCCAATTCTAGTTTTTTGAGGTATCTCCACAGTGGTTTTCATAATGACTGTACCAGTTTGCATTCCCACAAACAGTGGAGAAGGTTCGTTTTTACCCACAGCGTGAGAGTATGGATTTTTACTGGGTGAAATGAAACTGGAAGAAGGTTGGAGACACCATCATAATGAATTCTGGCATGGGCACGCCATAAAAGCAAGGAATTGAATGAAACCTGCCAAGTCTGCTAGTGTACTGATCACTGTGATAAGATGACCTAAAAGGAAAAATACAGACATCTTGAGTTGTTGACTTGGACACACAATCTGCATTCATTTTTTTTATAACAGGTATAGCTCAGGCATTAGTCAGTTGGAATGGTAAAATAGATTCCTAGGGCCACCATAACAAGTGGCCATGAACTTGGTAATCTAAAATAACAAACATTTATTTCTCATAGCACTGTTCGTACATTTGAAGAACCAACATATATTAAAATTTAATAACAAGAAAGGAAGGAATTGTTTGTAATGTCTGGTTTCTCAAACTTCCCGAAACCAAACGAGCTACTTTTGAACAGTTAAAAATAAGCGAACTCATCTATGTGGCAAAATAGTGAGAAGAGGAGGGTATAAGTCCAAAAATCATTGTGTTGGCATGGTCATTTGTCCTCGAAGGTTCTATTGAAAAAGACTTCCTTGAATAAGCCATGAGCCCTGATGGTGGTTCCTGACCATTTCTGTCATTCCTTGGCTTGCAGCTGTGCCATCCTGTTCCTTCCTCTGTCTTAACATTGCCTTCTTAGGAGGGTATGTTTCTTAGGTTATGTTTCTCTTATATCCTCCCCTGCACTTATGAAAGCCAGTCACAGGATTTATGGTCACCTTAATCAAGTCTGACCTCATCTTAACTGAGTCTGAAAAGACTTACAGTAATTTCCAAATGAAGTCACATTGTCAGTGAATGTGAATTTCAGGAGAACGCTATTCAATCTGTTACAAGTGGATTCCAGTAGTAGCAATAGGATGAGGTCTCTAGGATTCTGCTGTCTGGTCCTACTCTTCAGTTCTGTTGTGGGAAGATTACAGATAGGAGTGGTCTATAGGAAGGCATGTGAGCTGTCTAGGACACTTGGAAGAAGGCAGTTTAAAGGGAAAGACTTGGACTGCTTTTCTTTCTTTCTTTTTTAATTTTTTTTCAAGTTTCAATTTTTTATTGTTTAAATTTAACAGTGGTTATATTACATATTTTCATCATCAGATCAGTTTAGATTAATACATATAGGTATATAAGATTGATCAAACAATTAAACATTAACCCTTCTAAATCAATATTACTTTTTTTTTCTTCTCCCCTTTCTTTTCTTTGAAAGTTGACATATTGCATATTGTCCTCACAATTGTTCTACAGAGTACAGTGTGTGGGCATGACCCACCTCCTTGTTGATGTTGCTCAGAAAAAAAAAAAAAGGAAAAGAATATATTTTTCTTTGGACTAAGAGGAAGCAGATACATACA
>PVJA010016843.1:0-10233 GCA_004027025.1 Myocastor coypus
AAAAAAAAAAAAAAAAAAAAAAAAAAAAAAAAAAAAAAAAAAAAAAAAAAAAAAAAAAAAAAAAAAAAAAAAAAAAAAAAAAAAAAAAAAAAAAAAAAAAAAAAAAAAAAAAAGAAAAGCAAAGATTCAAATTCAGGTTTTTCAGGCTTCAAAATATAATATTTATTACTATTATTCCAAGAATGGTCATCTAATATATTGCACATATTTATTTAAGAAGTAAGCACATAAATTTAAGTATAAAGAAAACTTGGAACTTAATTTTACACCTCTATAAGATGGTTTTCTGCATGTAAAAGCACCCACCTTTGAGGTGGCCAGATTCCCTAAAGAGGATCAACAAAACTACTAGACTCTAATTTGGAGCACTTTGGAAGATTAATCAGTATACAAAGCTTATAAAGTCACCTAATTTTTTAAAAAAGTGAATGAATGTTAACACAGACTCTGAAAAATGGTTCTGACATTTAAAACATAACCATCTAAAGCAAGTGTATCTATCATCTTACCTGATTCACCTCTGAAGTTCAGTTCTTCCTCTGACAAAACTACCCTAGAGTAAAAAACCAGAAAATGTATATGGATTTTGGTGAAAAAAAAAAAAAAATCAGACTCATATGCCCCATAAAATTTTATGTAGTTATTTTTTTAAATTTAGAAGATACAAAAAGTGTTATTCTGGTTTTTTTTGTCTGTCTTGTTTTTTGTTTACAGGTATTGAACTCAGGACCCTGCACATGCCAGGCAGGTGCTTATTCTACTGAGCTATCTCCCCAGCCCGAAAGTGTTATTCTGATCTCCCAAACTCTATGTCTGAGACATTACCTGCCCCTATTGATTTACACAGACTTAAAGCATTTTACCTTTCATTCTTTCAATAAATATGTACTAAACATCTACATTATGGCATCAGAATTGTATGTACTGTGTTAAATACAAGTCTTAGCATCTCTAATTCGAAAAATCTGAAATAAAAAATCTAAAACTTTTTTACCATCAATATGGCACATGTGGAAAAAAACTTCATATTATGACACTTGGTTTCAGCACAAAATTAAACATTAAAAAAAATTCAATGTATTTTAGTACAGGATCTGCAGGGTCTCACTACCCAAATGAGACTCATAGTGATCCTCCTGTTTTCAGCCTCCCAAGTACTGGGATTATAGGTGCACACCACCACGCCTAGTCTCATTCACCATCTCAGTGCATGCCTGGGGTGGAGTCAGCAGGGCACACTGGGGATCAAACCTAACATCTGGCTGGCACACAAAATTAAACATTTTATAAAATGACCTTGGGTTAATGACATATATGAAAAATAAATGAATTTTATATTTACTAGGGTCTTGTGCCCAAGATTATCTAACTATCCATCCATCTATCTGCAAATATTCTAAAATTCCTAAAAGCATGAAAGAAAATATGAAATAAAATATATTAAATAAACATGAAATCATTCTGGTAAAAGCATTTTGGATAAGTGATATTGAGCTTGCATTATATCTTGGAGAAACTCTGTCACCAAAGCCTCATCCATTCATAGTTTTTGTTTAAAAACACTTAGGAAGGGCTGGCCATATAGCTCAGGGGAATAAAGCGGGGTGAGTGGCTTGATCTCCAACCTGCTGTGCCAGCCCTGCCCTGGAGGCCTGCTGAGCCTGGTCAATGTAGTGAGACCCTATAGACCCTGTACTAAATACTAAATAACTAAGTATGTAAATAAATAAATAAATAAATAGCCTGCTTAGGCAGATGCAGGTGCCAGACCATCCCAGCCTGCTGTGTGGACCCCACCCTTGAGGCCCCCTGAGATGTTGAATGAGACTGGGTGTGCTGGTGCATGCCTGTAATCCCAGTTGTAATCCCAGCACTTGGGAGGCTGGAAAACAGGAAGGATCACAGATCAGAAGTATGATCTGTGTGGTGAGACCCTGTATACTCTATACTAAATACAATAAGTAAATAAATAAATAACACACATAGAAACTAAACAGAACATGAAGACTATCCTTCAAAAAACAAAGATTCTATTTTCATGAATAAAGTGATTTTTAGTTTTAAAAATAGCCTAAATCATCCTTAATACTAATTTTGAACAGGTATAGCATCCATCTAATAAATTAACTTAAAACATTCATGTTATAATCAAAAGTGAGATCAAGAAATTGAAAACAGATTTAGTCACTGTTCCTGAGGCATAAATAACCTCACAGTTGTTAGCTCTGAAGGCTTTTTTTTTTTTCAAGTACTGGGGATTGAATTCAGGACCTTGCACTTGCCAGGCAGGTGTTTATGTCACTGAACTATCTCCTCAGCCTGAAGGTTCTTTTTGGCCCTTCCCTTCCCCTTCGCCTTCCCCTTCCCCTTCTTCTTCCCCTTCCCACCTTCTCTCTTCCTCTTCCTCTTCCTCTTCCTCTTCGTCTTCTTCTTCTTCTTCTTCTTCTTCTTCTTCTTCTTCTTCTTCTTCTTCTTCTTCTTCTTCTTCTTCTTCTTCTTCTTCTTCTTCTTCTTCTTCTTCTTCTTCTACGTCTTCTTTTCCTCCTCCTCCTCCCTCCCTCCCCCTCTCTCTTTCTTTTTGTATTGAGGTCTCACTACATAGTTTGGACTTGTAGTGATCCTCCTGTTTTCAGGCTCCCAACCACTGGGATTACAGGCCCATGCCACTAGTTAGTCTCAAGCTCAGTTTTAGCATACCTTGGGGGCAGGCCAGCATAGCATGCTGGGTATCAAACCCAGTCCCTGCCTGCATTTGCCTAAACAGGTGCCTTAATCTGCTGAGCTATTGAAGGCCATTTTTAGTAAATCTTTAAAGACACTTTCAAAGCAACACAGTATTTATTTTAGCAAATGCTATAGAATAAACAGGCCAAGCTATAGCAATTTATAATTAGAATGAGATTTCCAATGATAGTAATATACAATATATATGCATATATGGCTTTTATTAGTATTTTTAATTATAGTACATACAATGCCTACATTTATTGTGGGGAGATATATATATACATATATATATATATATATATATATATATATATATATATATATACCCTACCCTTCTACTTCTCCTTGTTCCTAACAACTCTTGGTCCTCTTTCTATTTGCAAAAGCACAATTTTCATCATTTTTCCCTTTAGTTCTTCCCCATTCCTTTCCCTTCCCTCCGTTTCTTATTTCCTCATCCATTTGAAAAAGATCTCCCTACTTCCTATGTATCTATCTTCTATTTGCTCTGTCATGCATCTATCTACCTATGTATAATATATTTATATTTGAATTTCTCATACAAGAGAAACCATCCGATACTTAAACTTGTATGTGTAACTTATTTCACCTAACATTATGGTCTCAACTACATCCATTTACCTAAGAATGCTTAAGTTTATCTTTATGGCAGAGTAGTACTCCATTTAAACAATTTGGATGAAAGAGAAGGTAAAGTGCGTAAAAAATGTTAGTTGAAAACATAGCTTTCATAATCTTGAAGATTATTTTGGATAAAGCATCCATATAATGTAAGAATGTAAAATAATGATTAATACATTCATCACATGATTTTAAATGTCAATATAAATTAATTTATAGCTAGAAATTGGATAAATGTTGATCCTAAAACATTTATATATTCAAATTAGCCAAAAATTTATTTGGATTTCTCATAGAAAAAAATGAGAAATGCTTTATAATTAGGATAACCTTCAATGCAACAATGATTTTTTTTAACTGGCCTTTATTTCTCAGTTTGTTGTTATACTGAGTCAATCTGGTTAAAATTAAATGGCAGCCCTGAGAGGAAAATAAAAGGAAGATATAATAATAAAAGGGAAACAGGCAATGTGAAGGACACAGCAATGCCTGTGATTAACCAATTAGAGTCCCATCTGTGTTATCTGGAGATGGACTTTTAATGGCATACCTCACTGATGCTGGTCCTCATCCCTTGCCATTTCCTGCAGTCCTCTCTGAGCATCACTAGAGGTACTTCTGGCTCTTACTACAATGTTCAGTGTCCCAAAAGAAGAATCTGAAATAACTAGCCCAGCTTACTTGTTATCCTTGTCATCCCCCTTTCCTGCCACTTAAAAATGGAAATATATACAGCATATATGTGGAACAGAAAATAACTGAAGGTAGAAAGTATGGATATATTACCTCAAACATGTTTAATGTTATTTGGGAAAATAATAGAGATTCAGTGAATTAGTGAAGAAACAATTATTTGCACATCTATCATAGGGATGTACTCAGGACTTCCACAACATAGTATGTAGCATTTGCCGGCTTACTTATTGATATTTTCAGTAAGAAAAGTATCTTCTAGTTGTTCTTTGATGTCTTCAGTAAGCTTGCTTGGAGTGTCTTGTAGTCGCTAGAATAAGAAATTTAGTGTTAAGTAGAGAGAAAGTCTATTTCTCTTTTTCTGCAAACAAAGTGAAAATAAGAGTTCTAAAGAATATTACAAAATGGGAATAGTTTGGAACTCAAGAGTGAGAAATGTGGGATATATGTGTTAATGTAGTCTGAACTGAGGCCCGTATCATATCTATTTATCATGGTTCCTTATGAACTAGACAAACTGTGATGGGGGCTACAGACAGGTTGGTTTTATAATTTTGTGGTAAGACTACGGAAGATTTAACTTTTGCTAACCTAAATTACAATGTTCTAAACATATCTAAAGAGTTTTCAACTTCAAATCTGAGCAGAAATTAAATGTAAAATGTACCTAAATTCAATGAAACATTTATCTTAGAAAAAAATAAAACAAGCAAACAAAATACTAAATTATAGGGCATCTTTTGGTCTGGAAGATGCCATGTCAGAATATACCTTAAAAATTTATCCCAGTGTAATATATGGATGCAAGACATGTGCTCATCACAAATCCCACATTTAGCTTTGGGGATCTCACCAGAAATACTTTTTAAGCTCTGCTAAAAATAAGAAATAACAAATTAAAAAATACTAAAATTTAGTCTGTAACAATTGAAGAAAGAACTATCATAGTACAACCCTGCTAGATATAATACATGTAATGAAGGTGACTGCAAGATACACAAATATCAAGTGTATTCACAGTCAAAGAGCAACTATTACATTAATTGCTACAAGAAGTGTTGATCTAATATGTTAACTTTTTTAGCTATAATCACACATTTAGTATACAAGATGGGATCAAAAGCTATCATCAATGTTTAAATTATAAAATAAAATTATAAGGACAACAATATGCATTCTATCAATTATTGGGAATGTACTACTAACATATTTTTGAAAATGTCACATTTCCATTTCTTATTAAAAGAAAAAATGATATTAAAATACATGCCCTTAATGCCAATCAATATGCTCCTTTTCTTAATTTTTTGACACTAGATTTCACTATGTAGCCTATGTTGGTTCAAAATCCTGGAAGTCATCCTGCCTCAGCCTTCTAAGCATTGGGATTATTGGAATGTACCACCATGTTCAGCTCCCCCTTGCTTTGAGCACACTTGGGCCATTATTCTTGCCACTTTCTGAAGAAGTTCTAGAAGTCCTTTCTCATATATGCTGTTATGTCTCTCTTGTTGTCCTTAATCATAGTCATTTTGACCATGACTTTCACTAAGAGTCAGAAGTTTCACAGTGCCAGATCTGGTGAATAAGGGCACATCATAATGTTCTTATAAGCCTGCCTTTTCATTATGGGATGGCACTCAGCAGCAACATGCACTGCATTTTTATTACACCTTGTAAAGACACTCATGAAGATGACTTCAAAAACTGCTTGAGAAAATAGTAAGCATAGGACATATGATTAAAGAAAGGGGAAATATTTTGAGGAGGATTAAAAGGCAATGTATACTTTACTGTAATAAATTTTATATAAAATATATTGTATAGGGCTGGCCAGATAGCTCAGTGAACTAAAGTGCCTACTTAGGTAGAGCACAGTGTCTGGGTTTGATACCCAGGGTACCATTCTGGCCCCGACCCTAGGGCACAGAAGGCGATTGAGACTGGGGGTGGTGGCGCACACCCGTAATTCCAGCATTTGGGAGGCTGAAAACAGAAGGATCACTAGGAGTCTGATTTATGTAATGAGACTCTGGAGACACTGTACCAAATTTTATAAAATTATATATTTTGAAAATATATCATATTATGACCATAATTGATGCAAGTTGGGTATCACGAGTCATATCTATGACATTAGTGTAAAAGTAAAACAAGGAAATTTGCTTTTAACTTTTGAAATTGTAAGGTAGATAATGAGATCATTTTTGAGAATATACAAATTTTTTCCATTACTTGCTCTTCTTAAATTTTTTCTTTCCATAGATTTTTCTTAATATATTTACATTTTAATTTTGTTTTCATGGGCTCCCATCCTTTTTACCATATTTGAATAATATTTTGAGCCTACTAGCAGCATTACTCTGGATTTTAGTGTTGCTAGCAGTGTTTGGAATCAGGCAAATGCAGTGCTGATTCTTGACTGAAGGAATGCAGAAAAATGCTTCCCAGTGATTTTGAAAATAAACTTTACAAAGAACAATTTCAGTGCTACATTTCAATGTTCAAAAAACAGTTTCAAATGAAGTATAACATAGCTACACAAGAAAGCATGGGGAAAAGTATACCTTGAGAGCTACAAAATCATATGGATGAAAGCCAATATAGGCCTCATAGATTTGGGACATCATTTGAGCTGTTTTCTCCCAGAATCCAAGCAATGTTCTCTGTATAAAAAGAAAAGATGACAATACAATTCTTATTTACCTCTACTATTTGTTCACTACTTTATTTCCTCTGTAATGTACACAAATAATTGCTGAGAAAGAAGCAATGGGAATTAAATTCAATTGTCCAAGTTAGGGAACAAAAATTAACCATAAATCATAATTTTGCACAAAAATGAGCACCTATGTTTGCATATATGTGTGCCTATTTATGGCGCTGGAATATGTATACTGGAACCACCTGCAGCTAAGAGAAAAAAGCCCATGGATGAGAATATTAGAGAATCCCAAAGAGATATATCAAAAGCATGGAAATACCAACCTCTATAAAAGGAGAAATATATGCATGATCTTTATGCTGGTAAGCACACATCATTCATGTCACTGTTTTTATTGGAGAAAATATTTATCACTGAATTTGGCCTTTCTTAGAGAGTTCAAAACTGATTTGCCCTAAAATGTGTTCTCAAGCTAACTCAGGTAATTGGAAATTTCTCTTGTTGCTTCACAGTTCAAAGTTCCTGTTCAAAGTGAAGGTGATGAGTGCAAAGAATAAAGGACAACGAGCTAATAGCTCCTGTGCTTCAGGCATTATACTGCACAGATAGTCATTTTATTTTCAAGTGCATCTTATTTTATTTATTTATTTTTGGTGGTACCAGGGATCAAACACAGGACCTTGCTCTTGCCAGGTGAACTCTTATTTTACTGAGCTATCTCCCTGGCCCTTCAAGTGCATTTTTTCCTGAATCCTAAATTCCACTGTACTGAACTGAATTAAGCAGACTCCCAAAAGCTGCAAGTTGCCACTTCTTTGGCTATTTACAAATATGTTAAAGTAACTGCTACTTTTTATATCTAATTTATTCACTGTATACTATCTATGCATGACTTAGAATAATGTAAATATAAGTGAGAATTCTGAATTAGTATATAATATTGCAACTTGGCAGGGTGAAAAGAACATATGACCTAAAATTAGAAAAAAAAAGTTTCTTAAACTCAACTCTGCCATTTACTTTAATTCTCTTTTAATTTCACTTTTCTCATCTATTAAATGATTTTAAAAGCTTTCAAACTCCTTGAGCCGCAGTATCTTTCCTTCAAATGAAATTGCATGGATGGGGCCTGGAAGGATGGCTCAGTGGTTTAAATCACCTGCTTAGGAAAGCTTAGGCAGCTGAAGGGACCACAGTTCCATCCCCGGCACCACATGCTGTGCCAGCCCTGCCCTCAGGGCAGGCTGAGCCAGCCATAAAAATAAATAAACAAACAAAAGTTCTGAAACAAGAAAACAAAACAACAACCACAAAAAACCAAAAACAAAAAACAAATGAAATTGCATGGAGAAGTTCAAAACTAGAAGCTGAGCAGCTCTAGGTGAACTGGGGTAATAGGCCCTGAATTTAGCCTCCTTTACATTGCCATTTTAACTTGAGATGGTTCCAAAGTTTCTTTCCCTAGAGGACACCAAGAAAGGTAACATGAGTTACTGGAGTAGATAATCTCTAAGATCTTTCTTAGTTTAGAACTGTATTGTTCTTTGTTATAATTTCAGTAAATCATCTATGGTAGAGTCGAAGAAATCTGATTAGTTATGTAATTTTTTGCATGTTTTATCCAACTTTAAAAATAAATTTTACCACTCCTCTTTGCTACAAGGGCATGTTAACCATGGAGATGGGTACCTGGTATGTAGTGAGTGAGTGAGACAGCATATTGCAGCGACTAGCTCCAAGTAAATCCACTTTCTGACAAACATCCTTCTTTAACTTGTCAAAAGAACCTTTACTATTTCTCACTTGGATCTGTACCTGCAATCATAAGAATGTTAATTATTACTGCCAGTAATATACCTATCACACTAGTTCATAACAAATATTTTCAGATACATGGAATTCTTTTTTTTTTTTTTTTTTTTGTTACAGGTCTTGTTTCACGTCTCATACTCGTAGTGATCCTGCTGTCTCATCCTCCCCAGAGCTGGGATTACAGGCATGCACCACCATGACCAGTTTTGGTGGGTGGTTTGGCATGGGGCCGGCATAGCATGCAGTACTGGGGATGGAACCTGGGTTCTTGTGCTTGTCAGGCAAGCACTTAGACCTAACATCGAGCTATCTCTCCAGCCAGATACATGGAATTGTAATAAATAATACAAATTTCCCTTTTCTGTATCACTAACAGTCCATGATTCATGATGAATTTTTTGATTACTTTTAGAAACTGTATGAAATTCTTTCTAGTAGACATCTTTAATATGAATGACAGATAGAAATTATATAGCTCATAAAAAATATTCCAAATAAAAGGAAGCATCTAAGATGTTTAAGACTGTGGATAATATTTATCTAAGAACAGAAAAATAAATGGAAAAGAACCTAATTAAAATGATAAGAAGCAGTATTTCTGAATCATGCAAATATTTATAATATTTCTTAAAGTGAGTCAGATGTCACCAGGTAATATAAATATTCAACTTCTAAATGTATTCAGTCAACAAACATTTATAAGGTATCTATCTTGCATGAAGCACTGCTCTAGGCACTGGAATACTGTGGTGAACAAACCTGTCTTTTCCCTCACCATCCTTGGGTAAAGAGGCATAATAAAAAAAGAAGTACATAAATATATAAGATAACCTCAGCTCACAAAGACAGTGAATAAATGAACAGAAATGGGTAACTACTTTTAATAAAATGACCAAGGAAGGCTTTATGCTCACTATATCATGATCAGGAAAGGAAGATGATGAGCAGGCTGTGGTGACTCTGAGGGAGTATTCCAGGATCAGGGCACATCAAGGACAAATGTGCTGAGAGGGGGTAAAGAGCTTATTCTGTGCACAGAAGAGGAAGGCACAGAGCAGAACATATCCTTCCTGGAGCACAGGAAGCAAAAACAAGACAAGACTGGCTTAAGGACCAGATTCAAGTTGTGCACAACTTTCTGATCCAGATGGAAATTTGGGTTGTATTTGTCCTTTTTCTTTTCCTTAATTAAGGTAAAATTCACAAAACACAATTAACTATATTAAAGTTTAAAATTGAATGGCAATTAGTGTATCAACAATGTTGTTCAACTACTCCCTTGAACTCAATTTTGTCAAGGATTGTGAAAGGGATAGTATAAGAGGTGGTGTGGTCAACCTGTTGGGAATAATCAGTGAGATAAACCACTTTCAACAGCTGGCACAAGGTATATTATAAGTTTTATTATAGCTTCCCTAGATATTTATTAAATCAATCTGAAATTAATGTTAATACCCATATATGGTAAATCTAAGTGATATAATTTATAATGAGTTTATCTAGCAAAACACATGTCTATACATAGTTGCTTACAAGGTTTGTGGTAAAATTTTATATTGTAACAGAAAGAAAAATTTGATAAAGTATTTGATTAATTCAAATTTTATTGAAAAAATGAAATGTGATAACCTTTACTTTTTCTTAGCATTAATAATTGTGTAAAATGATTAATAATCATTTTACATAAAATTCTA
>PVJA010016843.1:10333-22786 GCA_004027025.1 Myocastor coypus
AAAAAAAAAAAAAAAAAAAAAAAAAAAAAAAAAAAAAAAAAAAAAAAAAAAAAAAAAAAAAAAAAAAAAAAAAAAAAAAAAAAAAAAAAAAAAAAAAAGAGGAACACAAGTTCAAGGTCAGCCTGGGCAATTCAGCAAGATCTTGTTTCAAAATGAAAAATATAAAGGGCTGGGGGTATAACTCAGTGGTAAGTATCTCTGATTTTAATCCCCAATACCACCAAAAAAGAAAAAATAATAATCAGAGCTACTGTGAGGTGAATAAAAAAATTAATAATAAAGGTTGATAGAGAAATGCCACTCAAAGAGTTAATACAGGACAGCCTTTTCTATTTCTTTCTTTTTTTAAAATTTCTTTTATTGTTTCAGAACTTTTGTTTATTTATTTATTTATTTATTTTTATGGCCGGCTCAGCTTGCCCTGAGGGCAGGGCTGGCGCAGCATGTGGTACTGGGGATCGAACTGCGGTCCCTGCAGCTGCCCAAGCTTTCCTAAGCAGGCACTTTAGACCACTGAGCCATCCTGCCGGGCCCAGCCTTTTCTATTTCAACAAGCCAAAATTTTATAATAAAACAGATTTTTCATAAATAGTCTAATATTCAGGGGCCAAGGATTCCATCCCCAGGCCTGCCATGCCAGCCTAGCCTCTGGGGCACACTAAGACAGCAATTGAGACTGGGCACGGTGGTGCGTGCCTGTAATCCCAGCTCTTGGGATAGGCAGATCCCTAAGAGTCGCATCTAGTAGTGACACCCTGATCATCCTGTAGACCCTTCATGGAAAAGAAAATAAAAGTTTAATATCATAATTTTCATTAAGTTATTCTGTATTAGCTCTGTGTTTCATGTATCAAGAAAAGGAAAAAGATATAATTTCATACTTTTCTGAACTTTTCCATTTGCTTTAAAGTATCTGGGTCCAGTTCTTGAGATACATCTTTCATCCACAGTAGAGCTCCTCTGTATTCTGTGCGTGCCTGTTCCATCCGTTTAACTGTTGTCAAGGTATCAGACACAGCCCTTTGACTGAATGTTGCTACTTCTTGCTTAAGACGAGACAGAGGAGTACATAAAGCCAATCTAGTGGCAGAGAGGTAAAAATTAGAGTTCTACACCCCATAAACAAAATTAAATAAGACTTTAAATCAATCATAGTGCATATTTTTTATAAACATGAATCTTCAAATAGGAAATTAATAGGGTGGATAAAGAGATTTGGAAAGCAAATAAAAATGATATTACCAACTTTGAATTATTGAAGATATTCTTATACTCTCTTTTTTACTTTAGGAAATACATTAATTTTTGCATTAACAATATTAATCCTTGTATAATCTTCCAAGTTAACTTTCTATTTAGAAGAGTTCCGAGGATAACAAAGGGCTTGCATTCATAAAGTGTCCAATTCAAACAATACAAACTCTTTCATTTGACAAATACAGGAAAATCTTTAGAAGAGCAGATAAAATACTAGAACTAATGAATACAGAGTTCTTAGCAGATAAGGATGAAAACAACAAAGCAAGAATTTGAGAAACATAAATCAAACCCATACTTTTGACTTAGTGGCCTTTCAGGGCTCTCTACTGAGTATTTCTTTCTCACTTCCTTCAATATGGATGTCTACACTGATGTGGAATTTGAGAAAAAAGGCATACATGTAGGACTATCATCATTACAGGCCTGTTATCTATCTTCCTTCCTTCCTTCCTTCCTTCCTTCCTTCCTTCCTTCCTTCCTTCCTTCCTTCCTTCCTTCCTTCCTTCCTTCTTAGGGGGCGGAGGGGAAAGAAGGCTGAGACAGAGTCTTAGTGTGTAATTCAGCTGGACTTTAATTCACTATGTAGTCCAGGCTGGTCTTGAACTAGTGGCAATTCTCCTGCTTCAGACTCCTGAAAGCTAGTATTATAGGTGTGTACCATCATGCTCAGCTTGCTTTTTAAAAAAATGTATTTGGTACAGGGTCTCACTACACAGCTTGGACTCCTAGTGATCCTCCTGTGTTTAGCCTCGCATGTGCTGGGATTACAGATGTACACCATCAAGCTCAATCTCGGTGGCCAATTCATTGTGTCCAGAGGTGGGGCTGGCATGGCATCAAATCCCAATCTCTGCCCTTGTCTAAGCAGGCACTTTGGTCTACTGAGCTATCTTGGTGGCCTCAGCTTGGTCTCATTCTTCTGAAATACAAAGATTCTAGCTATATTTAATAATCATAGGAGATTCTATGTAGCAGATACATATTTATACATTTATATAGTTCAGTTGTAGAACATCTGAACTATATATGCAAAAAGGCCCTGGTTTTGCCTCCCAGCACTACCAAAACAAAAAAAAAAAGTGAAAAATAGTTTTAAAATTATCCATCCTGTGACTCTGCTACATTAAAACACTTAAGAAATATAAATGCAGCCATAAAGCTATTTTTAGGAAGTAGGCAACCAAGAAACCAACTTTTCATTGTTATTGTTCGTTTTAGTCTTTTTGAGACAGAGTCTCATTGTGCAGTTCAGGCTGGCCTTGAGTTCAGTTTGTAGCCCAGCCTGGGCTCAAACTCACAATGATCCTTCTGCCTCAGCCTCCCAAGTGCTAGGATTACAGGTATGTGTCACCATGCTTGGCTAAGAATACCAATTTTTAAATAATTCTTTTGAATACAAAATTAATAAAAGCTAGGCATCAAAACAGTTATATAGTTCAATTATATACTACAATAACTTTTTATTGGGGTGATCAATGACCTTTCCTCTCCAAATATACAAATTTAAATACATATGTCAAAATTGCAATATTGACCACAATTTAAAGTGATGAAAGCCATGGTAAACCTTTGCTTGGCTGAGGAACAGAGTGCCTTGCCAGTGGCATCCATCATTTTCCCGGCTTGGGTTGCATCCCGTTCTGCTTGAAACTTTAAAAAGAGCCCTAGCTCATTTTCCTCCTCTGATATAACTAGAAAAAAAAAATTACAGTATTGTTATTTGTTCCATTCCATCACTTGTTTAACATGTACATATAAAACTAATCATAGCAATAACACTCTATAATAAGAATTATTACCTGGGGAAGGAAGAACAGAGACTTACTTAAAAGCTATACATGCCTAGGCTCCACTTATTGAGACTGTGATTTTATAGGTCTGAGGATGTGATTATTTTGAAATAGGATTTCACTACATCCTTCAGGCTGGCCTTGAACTCACTGTGATGCTACTGCTCAGTCTCCCAAGTGCTAGGATTACAGGTATATACCTCTACACCCAGCTGGGATATGCTTTAACAAGAACTTCTCAGTTGGGTTTTATGCAGGGAATCAATAAACCTTGCTTCAAGCTGGGCGTGGTGGCGCACGCCTGTAATCCCAGCATTCGGGAGGCTGAGGCAGGAGGATTGGTGTGAGTTCGAGACCAGCCTGGGCTACAAAAGTGAGCTCAAAGCCAGCCTGAACTGCATAGTGAGACCCTGTCTCAAAAAGACAAAAAAAATAAAATAAACCTTGCTTCAAGAAAAATTATCTTTAACAATAAAAGGTAATTAATTAAAAATAAAACAGCCATAAACAATGCACTTCAAATATATGAAATATATTTTGGAATCATTACCTTTAACAAACTATTTGTTTTCTTTTGTCTTTTTCTGTCTTTTTTTTTTTTGGTACAGGGTCTCACTACTGACTTGTAGTGATCCTCTTGCTTGTACCTCCCAAGTGCTGGGATTACAGGTGTGCACCACCACATCCAGACTCCATCACCGGCTCAGCGTACTCAAGAGTGGGGCTGGCACGACTGGTGGGGCCAGGAACCAAAACCTGTCCCCTGCACTTCCCTAAGCAAGTACTTAATCTGCTGAGCTATACCGCTGGCCCTAAAATATTTGTTTTCTTGTATACTTATTAACTTGTTTGTGAATCATCTTGGCCTTGGTTTCCCATGCTTTGGGAAGTTCACAATTCTACCATATAAACTCTAAAATTTATCATGTAGTACACTGCTATTCGATGTGGGCCATGGCCTAGAAACTGTCCATGATAGTCTGTTATCTGCACTGCAAAACACAAAGGTATTGAAAATAACTGCATAGGTTTTTATTAATTTGACTGAGTATACTATCAAATCTAATAATAAAAATGTGAAAGACTGGGAGTGTAGCTCCATAGTTGAATGCATGCTCATCATGTGCAAGTTCCATGTCCAGCTGAGTTCAATGTCTAGATCCACTCCACCCCCCCAAAAAAGGAAATGGAAAAAGTAAATTTATACTTTTCATATATTTTTTAAATTTTAATTTTCTACAAATTCATGGCTAGCAAGATGGCTTAGTGGTCTAAAGCACCTGTGTAGGCAAGCTTAGGCAACCACAAGGACCACCATTTGATCCCTGGCACCACATGCTGCACCAGCCCCACCCTAGGGCAGGCTGAGCTGGCATATATATATATATATATATATATATATATATATATATATATATATTATTTACATAGGTTTAGTTGTTTAACTTTTCCCTATCTTCTATTTATCTATCTATATATAAAGTTTCTCATATATAAGAATCCATGTGATATTTAAGCTTTATAGCTGACTTACTTCATTTAACATTATGTTTCCAACTTGCATCCATTTACCTACAAATACTAGTCTATTTCTTTTATGGTAGAATGGTTTTCCATTGAGTATAATGCCACACTTTCTTTATCTAGTCATCTGTACATGGACAGTGGTCATATACATCTTGTTATTATAAATTATGCTGCTATGAAAATGGACATAAATCCCCCTATTCTGTTCTTTCAAAAATATTTTAAGATAAATTTTAATTTGTTTCATTTATTATTAGTGTCTTTTGTTCATTAAAAAAAGCCAAAAAGCTCAGTGGATTAAAATGCCTGTAAGCAGGCACAGAGGCTGGGGATTTGATTCCTGGACCTGCCGTAGAAATGGCAACTGAGATTGGGCATGGTGGTATAAGCCTGTAATCCCAGCTCTTGGGAGACTGTAAACAGGCTGATCACTAAGAGCCCAATCTAGTAGTGAGACCCTGAACACCCTGTGGACCCTTCCCTACAATACAAAAAAAAAAAAATTCCTCTTTAGTTGTTTGTTTCTTCTTTGTAAGAGAGAATCCTTTTTTTAAATTTACAACTTATTCCCTGAATAACTTTAGTCATTTTTATAAGATCATGATATACAGTGTAGTAACCACTGTTATTCTCTTACTGTTTTGTTATGAAATTTGGGTTTGTTAATGGAAGAGTGTTTTATATTTTCTTTTAAAATATCTACTTGATTTAGAAAGGTGAATGTCTAATTGTTTGATCAGTCTTATATACCTATATGTATTAGTCTAAACTGATCTGATGATGAAAATATGTAATATAACCATTGTTAAATTTAAACAATAAAAAAATTGAAAAAATAAAATATCGACTTGAATTACATTAAAAGTAAAAAATAAAAATTTAGTTCCATTATATTTTGTAGGCATAAGATTAGAAGCCACAAAACAAAAAAATGGTCCTTCCATAGAGAATTTTAGAAACATTTATCTGCATGGTAATTGTCTAACCAGAATATGATGGATAAGAACAGCAATAAAGTGTTCCAGTTGTATACTTAAAGTGAACAAAAGAATAGATGTCATGCACACTTTCACCTTGGCTAAATGAAGGAAAAGCTAAATTTCAAAATGTTCTTTCTGGTGATTCCTACAAAGATTTATAATATTGGAAGCTGGAAGTATAATTCAGTGGTATAGCATGTTCTTGGCACACATGAGGCCCTAAATTCAATTCCCAGCATTCCTCTTCTCAAAAAAATATGTATATGTACAGCTTCATACTAATCTGCATTTATGGGCCAGGGAGATAGCTCAGAGTAAGTGCTTGCCTGGCAAGCACAAGGTCCTGAGTTGAATCCCTGGTACTGCAAATCAATCAATCAATCAATCAATCAATCAATCTACATTTATCTGATCTTATTCTTAACAGAAGTTGTATTACCCAAAGAGTCTTTTTTTATAGTCTGTGTCATTTAATTTTTTTATATGAAACATTTTCATGTTCTGTTGTATGAACTGTGTTTACGTTCACTGAAGAAAAAGGAGAGTTCATTTTCTGTGCACTTTTGAGTATGCTAAGTGAGGAACACACACTTCGAGTGCAAATACAAGAAAAGCTAAGAAATCTAATACGGTTACATTTTAACAAAGAATGTCATACACATTATTGCATTATTGCTTTATTTTTCTTGTCAGATACCCAAAGAGTCCTTCCTATGTCATATTTATATATCACCTCAAAGAGAGACTATAGCAGAACAGCACCTGCCTGCTGGAATTTTTTTAAAAAGGGAAGAGTGAGAGGAACAGAGAGACAGAGCAAAAGTAAAACACACAATGAAGTCTATACACATATAATCTCATTCTAAAATGTTACATTAGCTGCTAATAGATCTAGTGATTTGGGGGCAAAATTTAAGACCCAAAAGCTTGCCAGTATATTTTCACACTTCCATTTTAGCACAGGGCACTCTTGTTCCAATGGCTAGGATGGCCTTTTATTGTTTGGTAAAATATTTAATCCTTAGTAATCTGATCCCAAACTTTCACCTTATCCTCTTATTAACTTCAGTTACAAAATATGTCCATGTAAGCCTTTCTCATTCCTTAAGCTCATTCCCTAAACTCTAAATCTCTTCTTTTCTTCATATACTCAACTTCTATAAGCTTCAAAGTTTAATTCAGTTTCCTTTATGGAGTCATCTATATGGGTTATTCTATTCTAGTTATTTTTCACTTTAGGAATTCAGAATAATACCTATAGCCCTATACTGGACTCAAGTACATAGTATTTGTACCATCTCTAATTTTTGTTACAAAAAGTTGCTTCTACAATTAGGAAAAGCACATACTGCTGCATAAGGCAGGTACTCATAAAATACTTGAGTAATTATGCCATATTGGATTTCTGTCTTTAATGGAATCATATATGAACTTTGATATGAAGTAGCAAATTAACATACTAAAAACATCATAGGCTCATTGAGCAAATACTTATTGAGTATGGACTACATGCTAAACATTGTTTATAGGCTTTGAGGACACAGAAATTAAAAACAAATTTCTATCCTGAAGGAGAGGTATATAGGGACCAGATGAAAAAAATATAGATAAGATATATAAATGTTGAATATTAAAGAAAATTATGGAAATGGAGAAGGGCACTGAATTTTAGATATGGCATTAGGGAAGACCTTATTAAAAAGATGACATTTGCTCAAATACTTACGGGAAGTTAGAAAGCCCATTATGCAAAATGGGCTGCTTTAAAAGAAATTAATAAAGCTAATTAAGAAACGATTTTAGGGGATGTGATCAGAGAAATAACCAGTATCACATGGGTAGTGACATCCAGCAGACTGCTATAATTAAGCAGAAGAGACCCAAAGACTGAACTCTAAAGAGGTCAAAAAGAGAAGAATCAACCAAAGTTAGGAGGTAGAGAATTAATAAAGTTTAAAAGGAAAACAAAGGAAGTATGGTGCCTGAAAACAAATGAAAATATGTCAAAAAAGGTAACAATCAACTATGTTAATGTGATAGGCCTAGTAAAATATGAGAAATTACTAATTAGATTTAGCCCTTCATGACCTTGACAAAAGAAATCTGGTTGATTTGAAAGCTAGACTATAGTGAATTGAAGGTAAACCAGAAGAAAATGAATGGACAATATGCATACAGACAATTATGACAAGATTACCACCACGCTCAGGGAACACCACCCTGATGGCTGGTGGTGGTCTGTGGCTGCTGGCACCATGGGCCAATGCAGCATCACCTCCTCAAAGACTGCATTGGTCTTCCTCAACCTCATCTTCTGGGGGGCAGCTGGCATTTTGTTCTATGTAGGTGCTTACACCTTCATCACCTATGATGACTATGACTTCTTTGAGGACATTTACATTCTCATCCCTGCTGTGGTGATCATTGCTGTGGAAGCCCTGCTTTTTATCACTGGGCTCATTGACTACTGTGCCATGATCCGGGAAAGCCGCTGTGGACTCATCACGTTTGTTGTCATCCTGCTCTTAGTTTTTGTCACAGAAGTTGTCATAGTGGATTTGGGATACATTTACAGAGCAAAGGTTGAAAATGAGGTTGACTGGAGCACTGAGAAAGTGTATAAGACTTACAATGCAACCAACCCTGACACTGCCAGCCGGGCTATTGACTATGTGCAGAAGCAGCTGCACTGTTGTAGAATTCATAACTACTCAGACTGGGAAAACACAGATTGGTTCAAAGAAACCAAAAACCAGAGACTGCAAACAACTATAAAGGCAACCTGGCCAACCCCTCTGATCTCTACACTGAAGGGTGCGAGGCTCTGGTTGTAAAGAAGCTGTAGGAGATCATGATGCATGTTATCTGGGCAGCACTGGCCTTCGCAGCCATCCAGCTGCTGGGTATGTTGTGTGCCTGCATCGTGCTGCAGGAGTAGAGACCCTGCCTACAAGATGCTCATCACTGGGGGCACCTATGACTAGCAGAGGCCCAGCCAAGCCTCAGTCTTATGTGGTTTAGAGATGGACTGAGCAGTTCTGTTGCACTGGCTTTGAGTTGTCTGGCTGAAGAGCATGAATGCTGGTGTCAGGCAGAGCACCTTGGCTTTTCATACCCACCCACTTACTTTTCTGCCCATGGCTTTCTTTGCCTCATTCTAGCTGACACTCCAGATCCCTGGGTTTTAAGTGTGGCAGTCCATGTTCCCATTTCCAAACTATCCACAAGCTGCATAGCATGATAGGATATAGGTGGCCTCTGAGTAGTGATGGGTCTCTGCCATGGGATTGCTGGGTCCTTTCTGTCTTGACAGTGGAGAACTCTGGCCAGAGGCTTCAGAGGGAGGAGAGGAAGCCAACTGTCTGGTAAAATGGACACCAGATAATGCCCCTCATTGGTGTCCTTTACAAATATATACTGTAGTCTAATAAGACAGCAACTGTACAAAGCAGCTAAGATAAACTTTAGATCATACAGCATGTATTTTGATTATTCATCTTAAGAATCAGATGGGTCTTTCAAACTAGTGATTTTTAATCAAAGCTGGCTTTATAAGAAGAATGTAATGTATGCACTACTGCTTTAAAGCAGTGAGAGAATGTGTGTGACTGAGCTCACCATCCTAAGTCTTAAGCTCGTTAGAGGTAATGTACCCATGTAGATTAGCAGAATAGTATGTAGATGTGATCTCAGTTGTAAATAGAAAATCCTAATTCAATAAACTCTGTATCAGTCCTCAATACTTTTTAATTATTTGGGGGATATTTCAACTCCAGAAAAAAAATTGTGTCAAATAAGAGGAACAGAGGAATGAAGTATTAATAATTAAGGCAAGGAAGGGGTAAGAAAGTTTTTAAGTGATGGAAGCAAATTCATTTAAAAGGAAAGCCCATACCATTGTTGCCACCATGATCCACATGAGCCAAGAGGAAGGCCCAGAGACCAGCCCCTACCCTTGATGCTGCCACCACTGAAGTGAGTTACACTGGAAAGCCACTGGTGGGAATGCCAGCCACACAGTAGGGGCCTGACTAGGGTACATAGGACAGACATGTGAGAGTAGCAGAAGGGAAAAGTTGAAAGAAAGAATAATGATATGAGCTAACAGGGTGTAAGTTAGGTGAACCAGCACTGTACTAGGGGACAAAGATACACAGTATAGGAGCAGACAGATGGGGCTATACCTTTTTTCTTTCTTCTTTTTTTTAAAATACAAGGTCTTGCTATGTGTTTCGGACTTGTACTGATCCTCTTTCCTGTCTCAGCCTCCCCAACACTGGGATTACAAGTGTGAGACATCATGCCCAGTTCCAGGGCCAGCATGGCATGTAGTACTGGGGATCAAATTTGGGACACTGAATTTGCCAGGCAGGCACGTATGCCACCAAGATATCTCCCAAGCCCTGCTTTTTCTTGTATAAACAGCTGGTAATAACTCCAACTACAGAAAACTACTCTCATCTTCCAGACCCAGAGATGAATTTCAGATATCCCTTGATTTCTCCTTCAGTTTTTCTCTTCTGCCCTCTTTTTTAGTTTCCCAAAGCTTGCATGATCACTTTTTGCTCTCCAGTCTTCTATACACTTCATTTTCAGCTATTTTTGTTTTGTCTAGTATTCTTCTTAAATTTCCCATGCACAGGGTAAAGCCTTTCTGCCAAGGGTTGGCAAGATAGCTCAGCAGTCTAAAGTGCCAGCTTAAGACAAGCACAGGGACCATGGTTCAGTCCCCAGCACCACAGCCATGCCAGCTCTACCCCAAGGGTAGGCTGAGCCATCCAATCAATCGGTCAATCAATCAAACAAAAAACCTCTGCCAAAGGGAAATATTTTTCATACCAGCTCTCAATTTATAATCAGTTCTGTTGTATAATTATAGATTTTCCTTCTTTAAGGTACAAAATTAATTATAACCAGAGTTTGTCATTTTCAAAACTGTGCTTGATACCATTGTTATTACTAATTATACTACTTTAGCTAGAACATCATATCTTTTGTTGTTCTCTCTTCTGTAATAATACTGGGAAGCTCTGGTGTAAAAAAAATCTCACCACAACCTGGAACCAAAGAACTGGGGAATGAGCCAAACACACCAACATGTTACTCTTTTTTTTTTTTTTGGTGGGACCAGGGTTCGAACTCACGACCTTGCACTTGCCCAGCAGGCACTTGTGCCTCGGAGCTATCTCCCCAGCCCCTCAACATGTTACTCTTTAAAAAAAAATGTATTTAGTACGGGGTCTACAGTCTCACTACACACATAAGACTCAGTGATCCTCCTGTTTTTCATCCTCCCAAGCTTTGGCATTACAGATGCATGCCACCATACCCAGTCTCAACTGCCATCTTAGCGAATCCCAGGGGCAAAGCCAGCATGGCATGCCCGGGATCAAACCCCAGTCCCTGCATCTGCCTAAGCAGGCACTTTAATCCTCTGAGCTATCTGGCTGAATCCCAACATTTTATTCTTAATTAACAGGGCAGGTAGGCTCTTGGAACAGAAACAAACCAAGAACCTCCTGTGTACAGAAGACATCTTTAAACAATAGACTTTTCTGAGAGAATACTTGATACTAATGATATAGCTACCTACTATAAAAATTTAACAATAATCAACACAGAAAACAAAATAAAACATTTTGAAATGGAAAAATGACAAGATGCAGAAGCAAAATGAAATCTCAGACCTCCACCCCAATCAGAACAAGTCCAAAAGACAATGATAGAGGAAAATAGAAGACACACATCTAAAATTTCTGAAACGATAAAAACCAAAGTATAGAAACAAATCCATGAAGCTATAGAGGAAATCAGATCACAATCTCTCAAGTAAAAAAAGAAATGACAATAATCATAAAGGAAATGCTCAGGAAAATCTAGAGTAGAGATAGATAAAAACAAAGAGGACAATAGAACAATTCAAGAAACTATGAATGAACAATATAAGAAAGGAGTAAAATTCAAACAGATACAGAGGAAATCAAAAATTCCATTGAAAGCTGATAAAACTGACTAAACAAACTAAAGATAGATTTTTGGATCTAGAAGACAGGATTACAGTTAACGATCACATCACAAAAGGAAAGACCTCTTTAAAAATTACAAGGGAGGGGCTGGAAAGATAGCTCAGTACTCTAAGTGCCTGCCTGGAAAGTGCAAGAACCTGGCTTTGATCCTGAGTACCACATGCCATGATGGTCCCAGAACCCTGGGTGTGCCATGCTGGCCACTGACACTGGGTGTGGTGGTGCATGCCTGTAATCCCAGTGCTATGCTGGGGGAAGCTGAGATAAGAGGATCACTATATGTATAAGCTACATAGTGAGACCCTGTATCAAATAAATATATTTTAAAAAAACAAGCAACCAGAAAATAATAATTCAATTCCTACAAGGTGATGCAAAGAAAAACAATACAAGACTGATAAACAGTAATGATAAAAAGAAAAGGCAACACAAATGAAATAAAGTTTACTTGAAGAAAAGTGGAAAATTGGCCAAACACAGGATCAAAATCTAACATAAACATGAGACATATAGAACTTGAATTAGCCATAACCAAAATAAATTTACACTCAAACATACAATCAAGATCCTAGATGTTCAGCACAAGAAGAGAAGATTAAAAGCTGTTAGAAAAAAGAAACAGATCACTTATAAAGTAAAGCCAACCAGAATCATGTCAGATTTCTCAACATAAACCTGCAAGTCAAGAGCTTGAAGAGAAGTATTTCAAATCCAAAAGAAACCAACTTGCAACGCAGACTGATGTGCCCTGCAAAACTATCTTTCAAAATTAATACAGAAAGAAAATAATTCCATGACAAAGAACAACTGAAGAAATTCATGACCAACAAACAAATTCTGCAAAGGGTACTAAAAGATATTCTAGAAAGA
>PVJA010016843.1:22886-42919 GCA_004027025.1 Myocastor coypus
AAAAAAAAAAAAAAAAAAAAAAAAAAAAAAAAAAAAGGAAATGACCACAATTCCAAGAAAAGAACAAAAACAAACCACCGTGCAGAGCAAGCTATTACACAGAGGGGAAAAGAAGTAGGAAACAATCCCAATCCCAGGAAAATAACAAAGCAAAGATAAGCCAATACATATCAGTTATAACCATCATTATGAATGGTCTTAATTCACTAATCAAAAGAAATAGACTGGCAGAAGGGAACAAGAAACAAAATTTTTTAAAGAAACAAAATTAAACAATATACTATGCATAAGAAACATTTAACTCAAAAAGAAATTCATAGACTGGGCTGGAGAAATAGCTCATGGTCTAAATGCCTACCTAGCAAGTACAAGGACACAGGTTTGATGCTCAATATCATACACCATGTCAGCCCAACACTGTGCTTGACCACCAAAACTGGGTGTGGTGGCACACACCTGTTATCCCAGCACTGGGGAGTTTGAGACAGAAGGGTCACTATGAGTTCGAGCTGCAGAGTGAGACCCTATACCAAATAAAAAAAGAAATAAAAGATTTCTTTTAAAGAAAGAAATTCATAGACTGAAAGGTAAAGGATGGAAAACAATCTTCCATGCATCTGGAACTCAGGGAAAAGCAGGAGTACTAATTCTGCTTGAAGACAATATGAACTTCAAACTAAGAATGATCAAAAGAGATAAAGAAGGTCACTATGTACTTATCAAGGGAAAATTTCAAGAGGAAGAGATAAAAATTATAAATATAAATATATATGTACCAAATATAGGACCACCACAACTATGTAAGTCAAATATTAATAGACATGAAAAATCAAATAAACAATACTATGATTGTAACAAGGGCCTTAATATCCCATTATTACAAAGATAGATCAACTAGAGAAAAACCAGCAAAGAAATATCAGCACTGAACCAAATTTGTAAACAAATCGACTTAGTAAATGTTTACAGTGTTCACAAAACAATGACAGAATATATTTTTCTCAGCTGCACATGGAATATTTTCTAAAATATGACCATAAGCTAGCCCTCAGAGCATATTTAAGTCAATGCAATGGAATGGAAATTATCCCATGCATATTATCTGAGTATAGCTCGATGAAATTGGAATCTATGGCAAAAGAAACCAAAAAATATCATAAACACATGAAAATTAAGTAACATCTTCCTGAATGATCAATAGGTCATAGATGAAATTAAAGAAATTAAACAATATTTACAATTAAAGAAAAATATAGATACAACATACCAGAACCTGTGAGACACAATAAAAGTAGTCCTAAGAGGGAAATTTTTATTTTTATTTATTTGTTTATTTTTTAAATTTATTTTTTTCTTGTTTCAGAATCTTTATTTGTTTATTCACTCATTTTTATGGCCGGCTCAGCCCGCCCAGAGGGCAGGGCTGGCCCAGCATGTGGTGCTGGGGGATCGAACCAGCGGTCCCTGCAGCCACCAAGCTTTCCTAAGCAGGCGCTTTAGACCACTGAGCCATCCTGCCAGGCCCCTAAGAGGGAAATTTTTAATGGTAAATTCTCACATTGGAAAATGGAAGGAGTATAAATAATCTAATGCTGCACCAAGTTTCTAAACAAAAAAAAGAGAGGAAGTCAAGTCCAAAGGCAATACAAGGAAAGAAATAACAAAAATGAGAGGAGAAATTAACGTGATTGAGATTAAAAATGATAATACAAAGGGGGCTGGAAAGATAGCTCAGTAGAATAAGTACTTGCCTGGCAAGGACAAGTGCCTGAGTTCAATCCCTGATTCCACAAGCAAACAAACAAAATTAATAATACACAGAATTAATGGTTGAAAAAGATGTGGTATTTTCATAAAATGGAGTATTACTCGGCTATAAGAAATGATAAACTGGAAGACTTTATATATAAATGGATGTATCTTGAACATATACTCATAAGTGAAATAAACCAGACCTACATATGCCAATATTGTATAGTCTCCCCAGTGTAAGGAGAAAAAGAATAAATAAATAAATAAATAAATAAATAAATAAATAAATGTTGGGCGGTACCAGGAATCAATCTCAAGACCTTGCATTTTCTGCATCCTCAAGCGCTATAATTTTTTTTAGAAAAGTGACTTAAATACAAAATGTATTTGGAAGACATACCTATATTAATCTACACTGACTTGATGATGAAAATATGTAATACAACCATTGTTAAATTTTTCTTGTTTTGAAATTCTGTATTATATGTACTCTTGTTACTGTTTTTGTTTCTATTTTCACTCTTTAGAATAAAATTAAATCTATAAAAAAACAAAATTAATAATACAAAGAATTAATAAACCCAACAGTTAGTTCTTTGGAAAAATAAATAAAATTGATAAACTCTCAGCTAATCTTATCAAAAAAGAAAGAAAGAAAGAAAAAACTCAAATTCATGCAATGAGAATGAAAAAGGTGAAATCACTATAAATCTTGTGGAAATTCAGAAGATAATCAGTATCTACTTTGAAAATCTTTAGTCTGATAGGATGGAAAACACAGAAGAAATGGAAAGATTTCTAGATATGTATGAATACCAAAGCTGAATCAAGAAGATATAAAAGTTCTAAATAAGGCAATACTAGTCAATAAAATTGAAAATGTAATGAAAAACTTATCAACAAAGAAAAGCCTTGGTCCTCCTGATGGATTCATTCCTGAATTCCACAAGAAATTTATTTATTTATTTATTTATTTATTTATTTATTTTATTTATTTATTTTTTTTGTGGGACCAGGGTTTGAACTCACGACCTTGAACTTGCCCAGCAGGCACTTGTGCCTCGGAGCTATCTCCCCAGCCCCTCCACAAGAAATTTAGTGAAGATTTAATATCAATATTTTTCAAACTCTTTAGTGAAATGAAAAGAGAAGCAATACTCCCTTGACACATTCCTTGAGGCAAGTATTACCCTGAGACCAAAACCAGAGAAAGATCCAGCTAAAATGGGGAGCTATAGGACAATCTCCCTAATGAACATTGATGCCAGAATTCTCAGTAAGATACTGGAAAACAGCATGCAACAAATCATTAAGAATATACACCATGATCATATGTGATTCATCACAGGAATGCAGGGATGGTTCAACGTATGCAAATCAGTAAATGTAACACGACATGTCAGCAAAGCCAATAGCAAGTCATATTATCATTTCAATTGATGTCAATAAATATTTTCATAAAATCCAACAATTATTCATGATAAAAACCCTATAGAAAATTATAATAGACTGTCTTTATCTCAAGCTGATAAAAGCTGTCTATGACAAACCCACAGCCAACATCATACTAAATGAACAAAAACAACGCTTTCTCTCTAAAAAGAGATACAAGACAAGGATGTCCACTATCACCATTCTTATTCAATATAGATCTGGAAACATTAGCCAGAACAACTAGACAAGAGAGAGAAAAGGAATAATGATAGAAAAAGCAGAAACTAAATTATTTTTTGCAGATGACATGATATTCTACAAAGAGGACTACCAAAACTCCACCAAAAAACTTCTAGATTTAATAACCAAATTCAGTAACATGGCCGAATACAAAGTGAACACTCAGGGGCCGGCGAGATGACTAAGTGATCTAAAGTGCCTTCTTAGGCAAGCTTAGGCAACCACAGGGACCGTGGTTTGATCCCCATCACCACATGCTGTGCAGCCCCACCCCCAGGGAAGGCTGAGCTGACCATCAAAAAAAAAAAACAACAACAACAACAAAAAAACCAAAGTGAACACTCAAAAATCAGTAGCAAAGTTGGGCATGGTGGTGCACCCCTGCAATCTCAGCACTCAGAGGCTGAACAGGAGGATCATGCCATTTTGAGATCAGCCTTGGTTACAAAGTAAGTTCAAGGCCAGCCTGAACTACAGAGTAAAACTCTGTCTCAAAAGACAAAAATAAATAAATAAAAATCAATTACACTCTTGTACAGAGACAATAAACTGTGAGAAGAGAAATAGGAAATCACAGCTTCCACAATAGTATCCAAAAAAGTAAAATACTTAGAAATCAATATAACAAAGGAAGTAAAAGATCTATACATTGAAAATTATAGTACTCTGAAAAAGACATCAAGTAAGGTGTCAGAGGCCAGCCAGACAGCACAGCAGACTAAAGCACCTGCTTAGGCAGAATGCAGTGGCCTGGGTTTGATCCTCATCATGCTGTGCCAGCCCTGCACCTGGGCACTCTGAGACAGTGAATGAGACTGAGCGTGGTGGTGCATGCCTGTAATCCCAGCACTTGGGAGGCTGAAAACAGTAGGATCCCTATGAGTCTGATCTACATGGTGAGACCCTGAAGACCCTGTACTAAGTACATTTTAAAAAGAAGATATCAGAAAATAGAAAAATATCCCTTGCTTATGAGTAGGGAGAAGCAACACAGTGAAAATGGTCATACTTTCAAAATTGTTATATAGGTTTAATGCAATCCCTATCAAAATACCATTAGCACACCTCACAGGACTATAGAAAACATTTCTACAATTTAATTGGAACCAGGGGAGACCTAGAATACTAAAGGCAATTTTGTTCCACAAAGGCATGGCTAGGGGTATCACAATACATGACTTGAAACTATACTACAAAGCTACTGTCATAAAATCAGCACAATACTGGCAAACAAAATAAAAAACAAACACAAACAAACAAACAAAAAACAGACTTGAAGACCTGTGGAACAGAACAGAAGATGAAGACACAACTACAAACATATTCACCCACATTATCTGTGACAAAGGGGCCAAAAATGACCACTGGAGCAAGACCTCTTTAATAAATGGTGCTGTAAAAATTAGCTCTCTACATGCTGAAGACTAAAACTAGACTCATGTTTATCACCATGCACTAAAGTAAAAATGGATGAAGTATTTAAATATTAATGTAGAAATATTAAATCTACTGAAGGAGATAGTAGGTAGAAATCTTGAAGGCATAGGGGTATGTAGAGCATTCATGAACAAATACCAAACTGCATAGGAACTATTTCAAAGAATCAACAACTAGGATCTCATTGTACTGTAAAGTTTTTTTTTTTTGTCTTTTTTGAGACAAGGTCTTGCTATGCAGTTGAGGCTGGCCTTGAGCTCACTTTGGTAGCCCAGGCTGGTCTCAAACTCGCACCAATCCTCCTGCCTCAGCCTCCCAAGTGCTGGGATTACAGGTGTGAGCCACCACACCCAGCTTGTACTGTAAAGTTTTTTTTACAGCAAAAGATTCACCAACAAAGTCAGGTGTGGTGGTGCATGCCTGTAATCCCAGCGCTTGGGAGGCTGAGGTAGGAGGATCGGTTCGAGTTTGAGACCAGCCTGGGATACCAAAGTGAGCTCAAGGCCAGCCTCAACTGCATAGCGTGACCTTGTCTCAAGAAAAAAAAAATTCACCAGTAAAGAAAACCCACAAAATGTTCAACATCACCAGGCATTTGAAAGATACAAATTAAAACAACACTGAGGTTTCATCTCACCCCAGAAAAAAATGGCTCTCATCAAGAAATCAAATAATAACAGATGCTAGAGATGCTTTGGGGAAAAAAGGAACCCTTCTCCACTGCTGGTGGGAGCACAGACTGGTGCAACTACTGCGGTAACCAGTATGGAGATTCCTCAAAAACCTAGGATTAGGGGCTGGGGAGATAGCTCAGGGGCACAAATGCCTGCCTGGCAAGTGCAAGATCCTGAGTTTGATCCCTAGTTGACAAAAAAAAAAAAAAGGCTAGGATTGGAAGTCCTATCCTAGCTATTCTGCTTCTGGGTATTTTCCTAGAAGAATTAAAAACACTGTACCACAGTGATACATGTGCACCCATATTTGTAGAAGCACAATTTGTAATAGCTAAATCCTGGAAACAATCCAAATGTCCATCAACCAAGAAATAGATAAAAGGATGTGGTATTTATACAACTCAGCTATGAAAGAAGATTAACTTGAGAGAGTTTTATAGGTAAATGATGTAACTTGAGACCATACATATAAGTGAAATAAATCAGACTTACATGTGTAAACAGTATATTGTCTCCCTGATGTGAGAAATTGGAAGAGTAAGATCTAAAATGTACAATAGATATTGTGAAATGAGAAGTTATTTAAAAAGAAAAAGAAACTAGGATGAGGGAAAGGGAAAAGGGAGAAAAAAAATGTAAGTTAATTTTACTATTAATTTCTAGTTCACAGAAAAGGAGGGTTCGTGTTAATATTGATTGGAGAATCTTGCATGTCCATATCTTGTACTCTGAGTAACCACTTTGAAGATAACTATATGCAATGTATTAACTATTGTTATTCTCCTATCATCTTGATGTGAGATTTTTGTTTTACATTTTTTGTGTTAAAAATGATGCCTGGTAAAAAAAAAAACTGAACATCAGCAAATTAAATCCATGTCTAATAAGAACATTTGATAAACTAAAGAAAAAAAGATGGATATGCAAAATTTTGAGAACAAAATATCACAAATATTAATATTTTGCCATAAAACTGCTAACAAAATAGTTAAACTATTTTTTCAATAAATGACTTATTTCCAAACATGCAACTAATATTTATTTTAAATGGGAATTAGCAGATATCTATGATGTCATACCATTTATTCTTAGTTGGTATTTCTCAACTATCTTCAGAAGTTCAGTGCATGTTTCTTGAATGGTGTGAAAAACCTTGAAATATAAATTGTATTAGGACAATTTAAGGACTCATAAACAAATTTCACTTATAAGCATTTCAAAAGCAGTACATTTCTTTAAATATATATTATGCCCATTTTCTTTGGCTGTGGCATACTTCAGTTTTGGTTTTACTTATAAGCATATTTAGATTTTCTCCATGAGGATTGAAGAAAATAGTTAAATACATTTAATATATAGAATTTGTCCTCCCTTCAGCTCCAAACTATCTAAATGCTAAAAAGGTATATTCAATACCAAGCCAAATACTGATAGTCTCAGATAGAGTGTGAATAATTTTGGAAAGTATCAACACTGCCTCTGTCTTTATTCTAACATTGATGTACGCAATGTACTGTTCTTTTAAAATCAAAATCTATGAGAAAGTATTTTGAAAGTTTTCACCATGAGGACTGGCAAAATAGCTCAGCGGATGAAAGTGTCTGCAAGCAGGCACAAGGGTTGGGGATTCCATCCCTGGGCCTGCTGTGCCAGCCCCACCCCTGGGGCATGCTCAGATGGCAATTGACACTGGGTGTGGTGGCATGTGCCTGTAATCTCAGCTCTTCAGAGGCTGTAAACAGGTGGATCACTATGAGTCTGATCTAGTAGTGCGAGCCTGAACACCCTTAGACGCTTTCCTAAAAAACAAACAAACAAAAAAAGTAAAAGAAAAAAAAAGAAAGTTTTCACTATAAATAAATGACAAATGTTTAAGAAGCTAGATATATTTAACCTGACTTAAATACATGCATAGGACATGATACAATATCCATCATGTGCACAAATTTCATGTATCCATTAAGCTAAATTAAATATAAGTTGGTCCTAGATTATTTTTGTTTGGAATTTTCTATAGATATTAAACCCTTCATTATAGCTATAGCTAACTGCTAACAGAAAAGAAAATGTCTAGCAGATTCATTTAATTTTATGACAATCTAACATGAAGACACATTATACACGATGTAACTCTTCATATTCATTTATAACTTTAGGTTTCCCCAAATAAATAAGACAGCATACCTTGGTCTCAAGAGTCCAGCCTCCTTTACACTTTGTTCAAAAGACCTTAATTTACAATGTGTTTTTTTTTTTTTTTTTTTTTTTTGGAGACAGGGTCTCGCTATGCAGTTGAGGCTGGCCTTGAGCTCGCTTTTGTAGCCCAGGCTGGTCTCGAACTCACACCAATCCTCCTGCCTCAGCCTCCCAAGTGCTGGGATTACAGGCGTGAGCCACCACGCCTGGCGACAATGTGTTTTAATATTAAGTCCCAGCCAATCAAATTAAGCTTCAAATACAATCAAGAAGCCTGACTAGTCTACCTCTGGAACAGTTTAACTGTACTTGGAAATATTTGTAAAAATTACCTTAAATTAGTATAAATAAATAGAATTGGTAAATCTGAATCTAAAAATAGTCTTGCATCATATATTTGCATTACATTTATCCACTTAATTTCTTTTTTTTTTTTTTTTTGTCTTTTTGAGACAGGGTCTCGTTATGCAGTTGAGGCTGGCCTTGAGCTCACTTTTGTAGCCCAGGCTGGTCTCAAACTCGCACCAATCCTCCTGCCTCAGCCTCCCGAGTGCTGGGATTACAGGCGTGCGCCACCACGCCCGGCTTATCCACTTAATTTCTTAAATGTTCAAAACATTTACAGATTTCAAAATGCTTCAGAACACTACTTAACTCTTTTTACTTAAAAAACAGCTAAAAAGGTGTGGTGAAATATTTCAATAAATTTATTTCTTAACAGAAAAAAAAACATTTAACTTTATCTTCATTCAATTTGATTTCAATTAATTTATTTCAGTGAGGTATAAGATTTCACATCAAATAATTTAGGTCTTTCATATTTTATTTTTATGAGATATAGTTTGTATAAATAAAAGCTAATTTTAAACAGGAAACAAGATTTTACATCGAAGTGCTAAAGACATTTATGTATATATATATACATATATATATATATTCCCAAGCAGGACCTTTTATACGTTTATACTCAATATATATACATATATATATATATATATATATATATATATATATAGAGAGAGAGAGAGAGAGAGAGAGAGAGAGAGAGAGAGAGAATAAGGTCCTGCTTGGAAGCTTAACTAGTGCATTAATATTTAGCCTAAAAACATAATATGCGTACAATGGAAATTACCTAATTCATGATTTGTCTAATTTAGCCACCCAGCTCTGCAAATTCTTTAACTGTAACATTTATTTCCTTCAGCTAGGCATAATGCCACATGTCTGTAATCCCAGCATTTGGGAAGGTAAGGCAAGAGAATCACTGCAAGCATAAAGTCAGCCTGGGCTACATAAAACATTCAAAACCATCCTGAACTACATAGTGAGATCAGAAAGAAAGAAAGAAAGAAAAGAAAGAAAGAAAGGAAGAAAGAAAGAGTCTTTACCTTTTATCCAGAATCTCTGATTTGACAGTGAAATAAAAATAAACATTCTATTATCATTTTGACTTTACTGCCTTATACTGTTTAGCTAATAGCTTGTTATAGTCCTCTTAGCATTCTAAATAACCAGTAAATGAATTATATGCAGCACAGAAAATCTTCAAATTTACCTCAAGTTTAGCATCCAGTTCAGCATCAGATGCTACCACATGCTCATCCTCTTTTTTTCCTGTTGCTTTGATAAAGACCTGTTTAGTTTTCCAGTATTTCTTTTGCATCCTGCAGACTACTGACTGGCTGTCTTCTGGTCTGAGTTGCCCAAAGGACTCCATGGAGTAACTACAATATATTTTGGAGAAGAATTAAGCTTCTTTAAAAAAAAAAAAAAAAACCTGCTAAATAAGAAACATCTATTTCACTACTTAGCCGACAAACTAAAAAGGATATTAAATTCAAAATTAATGCTCACAAACATGCTAATGCTTCCTTTGTATGGTCTAAATTTATAATTACAATCCAAAGAAACAGAAAGATTAATGATACTTATATTAATTTTGTTTAAATAACAAAAGTATAAAACATGCATTTTAATTATGACTGGAAATAATTCTATTTGAACAATCTCTATTGGTAGACATGTACTATTTCTGCACTTGCAATGTTGCAGAATTAAGAAATTTTCATTCATATCTCTATACATTATTATCATTCCCTTAGGAAAACTTTCTATAGTTATAACTGCTATGTAATATAAAACAATTTAATAAATATTCTTGTTATGCAAAGTCTTATACATATAGTTTATAAAGATCCCTCAAAAATACTGTAAGAGATATCTGGGAAGATAGCAGAATAGTGAGCAGCAGAGAAACAGCCTCTCCAAGATTTGGAGTGTAGAGGCTGGAATATAATAATGTGAGAAAGAGAATGAGGAAAATGCGTCCCGGGGACAAAGCAAAGATCTGAAGCAAAAACTGGAACCAATAGAGAAAGTTAAGACAGGTACTTCAACACAGAACAGGGACAAGGCAAACAGTGCTTCTTTCCTGAGCCCCAGTTTACAGCATAGGGTCAGAGGAATCATTCAAACCTTTAGAGGCAAAGCGGCTACTGTGGAGGTCCCCATGAACACATATATCCATGAAATGCAGCAATGGATGCTTTAGATTGCGGTGGCTAATGAGTTATTCTGGCTAAGATGTCTCCCAAGAAAGGGCAATTGCCTGGTTGCCATTTTGGAAAGGGGCCAAATGAACTCTGCACTCAGAGCAGCTGTGGGTTGGCTCCATCTAGGGGCTTCCAGTAACAGGGTGAGGCAGAGGCAAGTTCAAACTGGCAAAGCATGGGGAGCCAACATCAAGCCAGCAGAAAGTCAGGAGCTAAGTTAAAGTCAGCAAGGAGCTGGGTACAAGCCAGCAGGAAGGTGATTGCAAGCTGGAGGTTTCTGGAGTTTCTGGCTGTACAACTTAGGTCTCAGCCTCATGGTCAGAAACCAGAAACAGCCTAAATTTCATAGGAACTAAAGGCACAAACTTGCTGGCTTTATTCAGTACTCTTCTGTTATTCTACTGCTGGCTTGATGAGATCAGAGCAACACAGATCTGCGCTCTATCAGCCCTGTGTCTACCAGTGACAGCGGAGACACACCCTGAAGTGGCCATTTTTTTCTTTTCTTTCCTGATAATTTTTATTATTTGCTTTTATTTTTATATGTGTGTGAATACTGTTTCTAGTTTTTGTTTTGTTCTGTTTTTGTGTTTCTTTGTTTTTCTTGTCTTCTTTGCCAGTTTCCCAGACCTTGTGTAATCTTTCTCCTCCACCCTTGATACCTTCTCTCTCTCTCTCTCTCTCTCTCTCTCTCTCTGTATTTATTTATTTATTTATTTATTGGTATTAGTAATCAAACTAAAGACCTCTAGCTTGCCAGGCAGGAATTGTGCCAGTGAGCTGTTGATTCTAATCCCTTTCTTTTTTAGTGCTCTATTTTTCCCCCTAGTCCTCTTTAAATTTTCTCCCAGGAAGGTAAAATCACCATATTGAGGTCTTAATTACTATATATAATTTTCTGGTCTATTTTATATCTTGTTATATAACTACAAATCTTATTCATACAGCTAAAGGTAGGAAATTAATATTTACCATAGTTTATCATGTTCTAGGCTGTGTTTCATGCTATTGTTGTTATGTACAATACTTAGCCAAGGTGATATAATTGTTCTAATCAGATGTTACTCCTTGTATGCCAAAACAGAAATTGCCTAAGGAGGATAAACAATACCATAGGTTACAGCCAAAGAATCAGGAGGTAGGTCAAATAAGGCAACAATAGCCTGAACCTAGATATGTGTGTTTGTGAATGAGACTTCAATGTTTTACATAATCAGTGTAATTACTGCTATCAAAATGGCCTCAAAAAGCTAGAAAAGGAGCTAAGAGAAGGTAAAGAAAGCAATAATTGAGCAACAATTGAAAAGAAGAAAAAAAATTTGGGGAAATATGAGAGTGCTGTTTGGGTGACTAATTTCACTAATACGTACAGAATATCAAAATTCACCATCTTGAACTGTGCTCAGCAGCACAGTGGCACAGTGTCTGCTGGCAAGTATAAGATTGACTTTGATTCTCAGTACAAAAAAAAAAATTCACCATCTTAACAATCTTACCAGAAAAACCCCACTTGTAGAAGGCAGTTAGTGTTGCTAAGGTGTTCCTCAAATTAGTAACTCATGATCCACAGTGTTAGATAAGGTAGAAAGGCTATTATTAGTGTGGAGAGATGAAAGGCAGATGGCAGATCATTGTATAAGTTACTAATCTGTGAAAAATTTAGGGTCATAAATGCAGATTTCTTAAAGGACAATCCATCAACAAGTAACAATGATGTAACATTTCATGTCAGTAAGGGATGGTTTCACAATTTTAAAGTGAGAACTTGGGTTCATAGGCATGGTATAGCAGCCAGTGCTGATATAAGAACTGCTGAAAATTATATATACCACTTCAAAACAATGACACAGAGAAGTGGCTTTTGCTGTCATCAAGTTTTCCACTGTGATGAAAGTGGCCTTTTCTGGAAGAAAATGCTTAGTAGTATATATATTACCCAGGAAGAGAAGAAAATACCTAGGTAACCAGAGTATAATACTTTTTCTTGAGTGGATGAGGGAGGCTTTTTGTCCAGCTGCTAAGAAATATTGAAGACAAAGGTTTACTACTCATGACTGTCCATGACATCATGGACAATGTTCCTGCTCATTCACAAGATTTGGAACAAAAAAACTAGGACTAGAAGTTCCATTAACCCAGCTATTCCCATTCTTGGTATTTTCCTGCAAGAATAAAAAGCATCATACCACACCAATATACACACACTCATGTTTCTTGTGGCACTGTTTTTCATAGCTAAATCTTGAAAACAGCCCAAATTCCCATATCCAGTGAAGGATAAAGAATATATGTTTTTTTAATACAATGGACTACTGTTCTGCCATAAAAGGACAAACAAGAGATTTCTAGATAAATGAATACTATACTCTTCAGTAAAACAAACTGGACACATATATATTTAATATTGCATTCTTTTTCTGGTATGAAAAACCAAAAGGGTAATTAATGACCAAAATGTGTAATAGATACTGGAAAATAGGAAGCAAATGTACAAATGGGAAGGGGAACCAGTAAGGAGGGAGGGAGAAAGAAAAGAAAGAAAAAGAAAAAAAATAGCAATAGAAGGGAAAAAAATGGAAACAAAGTTTTTGTAAATAAAGAGGGCAGAAGAGAATAAAGATATACTGTGTATAGGCATAAATTTCCTAGGATGAATGGTCTACTTATATATATTTAAAATGCACCGATAGGGCTAGGGAAATAGCTCAGCAGCGTAAGTGCCTGAGTTACATCACTGGTACCAAAAATAAATAAAATGTAGCAATAAAATTTATTAAAAATAGTTTAATATCAGGCCAGTAAGATAGTTCACTGGTATTAAGTGCCTGCCTGACAAGCACAAAGGACCTGGGTTCAAACCCCAGTACCCATGCCATGATATGCTGTGCTAGCCCCAGAATTGGGCATGGCAGTGCATGCATGTAATCCTAGTGCTGGAGTGGCTGAGACAAGAGGATCACTATGAGTCTGAGCTGCACAGTGAGACCCTGTAACAAAAATATAACAAATAAATACAAAATAATATAACATAACATCTAATAATTAAAATCTGAAAGATATTCACAGGAATGCTATAAAGATAAACATCATCAATATAAAAACTGATATCACAGTACTTATTTTTATCATAGTTAGCATGACTATAAATAAAAGGAAATGTAAACACAAAAATACTTTTTTTTACGAATTTTTTTTTTTTTTTTTTTTTTTTTTGTGGGACTGGGGTTCGAACTCACGACCTTGCACTTGCCAGGCAGGCACTTGTGCCACAGAGCTATCTCCCCAGCCCTTTTTTTACGAATTTTTAAAAATTTTATTTATTTTATTTTTTCTTGTCTCAGAACCTTTGTTTGTTTATTCACTCATTTTTATGGCCAGCTTAGCCCGCCCCGATGGCAGGGCTGGCGCAGCATGTGGTGCTGGGGATGGAATCACGGTCCCTGAAGCTGCCCAAGCTTTCCCAAGCAGGCGCTTTAGACCACTGAGCCATCCCGCCGGGCCCAAAACACAAAAATACTTTTTAAAGGAGATGTTAAAAAAGAGAAATAGGGCCAATGAGATGGCTCAGCGGTTTAAAGCGCCTGCCGAGGAAAGTTCAGGCAAGCGCTGGGACGGCTCCTCGATCCCTGGCACTACATGCTGCGCCACCTCACCCCAGGGTGGGCTGAGCCAGCCATAACACAAACAAATAAATGAGGTTTAAGAAAAATAAAATAAAATCTTTAAAAAATAAAAAAGAATAAAAAATAAAAATGAGAAACAAATAATGACAAAGCCCAAATTATTCCAATGAGCTGTGGGAAGAGGAATAAAAGGGAGGTGTGTGATTCATTTCCATAAGCATAAACAGATACTGTAATATTCTCCAGGCTAGTAAAGAAACATTTCTTTCCTTTTTATTTTGAAATCCTAATTCAATAAAAACATAATGTCTCATTTCTAAATTATTGGGACAAAATAAGAAGCAAGAAAAATTAGAAAAAAATAAAGTAGGAAAAATAGGATTAAAACAAACATAAAAAATATATAAACCAAGATGATGAAATAAGAACAACTCTATTACTTACAATAATAATTGCAAATCTTCTTTTAAATACAAATAATCTAAAATTATTAAAGATTTAAAAACAAAATCCAACTATATGCTACTTGAGAGTCACATAAGATGACACAGAAGAAATAAAAGTCTGAAATATACCAAATAAACAAATATGAAGAAAATTAATTCAGACTAGCCATAACATATAAAAAAATAGATTTAAGTACAAAGCATAAAACAGAACACAGATAAACTATAAAGTTTACAAGGTGGGCATTTTTCATGTGTCTTCTTTCTGGATGTTCTCTTTTGTATATCGTTCTAGATTTCTGGGAATAGATCGGTCATCATTTAATTGCTAATACTCATACACTTCCTGGATGTTACGGAACATAATTTAGGATAATAACTACAGAGCATTTCAGTTTATTTTTCTTTACACATAATAAGCCGCTGGCCCATTATATGATAGTTATCAGGTATCAGCACAAATGTCAGTTCAATTGTATGACACATCACTGATCTCTGCTATGAAGTTGGCTGTATTTATAGACAGCTAAATTAGTTATAAATATTATAGGCAGTTAAGATAGGGCTAGGCCCTTAGTACAGAAGACAGCTGTGGCAGGAGGCACATTCACCGAAGGCCAAGCATCAAGGAAAAGAGGACTATACTCACAAACTTCCTCTAGGGATATACAACAGTGATTTATATTTTAAACAGGCATCGATCACCTTGGGTGGGGGACTAAAACTTCCCTCACCGATTCCTTCCTGAAAAAGCCTTGTCTAGTCCTTGTACCCTTGCTATTTAATTTGCTTCCCCATTTGAACCCTATTTAATTAGTATCACCTAAGTGACTATACTTGTCATAATCTTATTGTTCACCATAGTTTTACCACATCTCACATCTATTTTGTGATTTCCATGATATCAGTGTTGTCTAAGTGACTACATTTGTAATCTTATTAGCTAACTATGGTTTTGTCCCCTCTTGAACCTGCCACACCTTGTGGCTGTCCTAAATAAAATATCCTTGAGAAGGGGGTCAGCAGGCAACCCACTTTCTGTGCCTCCTTCTGTCTCTCTCAGGCAGCTATCTTTCAATGTATTCTTCCTACTCTTAATCTCTGGTGTTCCTAGACTTCATTCCTTAGTTTTAGAGAATACAAACTTTCCATTTAGTACATTTAGTAAGCTGGGAGTTATAGCTTTTCCCATATATTATTTGGAGATCCATATGTCCTCTCTATAACATATGCTTTATATCCACTGCAGGCTTAGGCCCATTTAGGGAACAAAATGCAAGGGAGTATTGAAAGGGATTCCCTCCACCTTATCTTCTTGAGACAGAATTATATTAATGCACTTAATGCCAATCTTCTTATCTAATTGGAAATCTGGAAGCAAAAAAGTATATTCTTTCCTTTTTCTCTGAAAACTGTGGGCTTGAGAACATACATTCATTGGCAATGGAAGGGGGGCACCTGCTTGGTAAAATCTGCACAAGATGACATTTGTGAATTAGTAGTTTTAAAACTGAGAGCAGTTAAATCTGCTCACTACTGAGGGCAAGGTAAACAGAAAGCAAAACCATACTGCCTTGACATATAAGATGTCTGAATTCAAGGCTAGCAGAAATTTAGGAGGGATATTCTGGAAGAAAGACAGCCAGAAAGGAAATGATCTCTCAAATTTTTATAGAAAGTGCTCCCAAGATCTGTGCTAATTACTGAACTACTCACAAGGTCAAAGAGGAGATTCCAGAAGTCTTTGAAGAAAACCCTCCAGTGAAAGATTACATAATTAAGATTGCAGCCACTATTAGTAACAGAAGTGACAGTTTGTGAGTTTGAATTCAGCCATATTAATTTTCTTCTAAAATAAAAATTCTTCAGAAAACCAAAACAGTGACTTTAATGCATCATTCAAAATGACCAGTACCTAATCAAAGAAGACAAATATGAAAATGTGAGAAAAACCTATACTCAATGAGCAAAGTAGTTAATAAAATAGACACTGAAGATTCCTAGGTATTATAATTTAAAAATACTTTAATACAGATATGCCAAGATTTCAAGTAGTATATGTACCACATTAAGTGAACAAATAGAAAGTACTAAAAGAGGAAAGTTCTCTCTTAGGAATTCACTACCCCATATATCAGCATATACTTGTCTTTTCTATATTCCCTATTTTTTTGGAAAGTCTTCTAGCACCTGACTGACCCTCTGTATAGTCTCTATGATCTATGAGCAGAGAGAAGAGGAAAACAACTTGCCTCCCTTGGCTTTTCTTTACAGTAGTGGTACTGTAAAGTACAGTGTGGCTGGAAGATAAGTCTATAGGAGGTATGATGGCAGATGGCAGAGTGCTAAGCCACAGAGAAAGTGACAGCACTTCTCCAAGTGCTGTCATCCAAATGTTGGAATATGCAATGTGATGAGGATAAGGAGGAGGAAGGTGAGTCTCCCTAGGCCCAGAAAAGAACTGAGATGTAAAATGAAGCCCACAGAGAGTGATGAGAGAAATTTCAATGAGGGAGATACCCGACAGCACCTTCCTCAAGATGGGAAACACTGTGCAAGAGGAGCTGTCCAAACCTCCAATGTTCAAAAATTGCTAGTTCTGGTGACCCTAGAGACCTACATAGAGAGACATTGCAGGAGAGAGGAATAGTAAATGTGAAAGATTGCACTAGCTTCTTGGAAGGACTGTACTACTTGCTAGTTAGCGCCAAGAGTTCAGCCATCCTGAATGAGAAAGCAATTGCCTGGAGAACTATTTTGGAGAGAGACCAAGACAGTTCATAACCCAGGGCAGCAGTTAGCTCCATATAGCAACTACCAGCTGGGCTCAGGCCTGAAGGTATGCTAATGGCTGCAAGCTGCCAGAAGGGATAGGTTCACTGGCTTTTGGGGATAAATCTACACATAATGGGATACTCTGTCCATGTGTTGTTTATCAGGGACAATAGAGACAAAACTCAAAGTGGAATTTTTTGTTGTTGCTTTTTTGTCATATTTGATCTTGTTTTTATATGAGAGTGAATGGGGTCTCTGCCCACTTTTTTTTTGTATTTTAGGGTCTACAGGGTGTTTAGGGTCTCCCTACTAGATTGGACTCTTAGTGACCCACCTGTTTACAGCCTCCCAAGAGCTGTGATTACAGGTGTGAGCCACCATGCCCAATCTCAATTATGTCTCAGTGCACCCCGGGGCCAGGGCCGGCCTGACTCTAGCCTCTTTGTAGTTGTGGTTTTTTTCAGGTCCCCCTTTTATCTCCTCTTCCTCTCTCTTAAATCTCCATCTATTTCCCCAAGTTATTGTGATTCCTCTTTTTCTCTAGCATTCTAATCTCATTCTCTTTTTCTACCTCTCTATTTTCTTCCTAAATTATATTACATTTTAACTCCTAAGGGCAATATTATATACTAAAAACTTGTATACTACCTGTCTCAATTATTCTTCTCTCATTGCTGGGAGAAATACCTGAAACCCAAAATAAAGGATAGAAAGGTTTATTTAGCTTACAGTTATTGGAGGTTTCAGTCCACATTCATCTGGATCCAAGGCCAAGAGGCACGAGGCGGAGGCTAGCAGTTCATGGCATGGAACAAAGCAACAATAGCAACAGAGAGTGAGAGAGAGAGAGAGAGAGAGAGAGAGAGAGAGAGAGAGAGAGAGAGAGATTCTCTGTCTGTGTCTATCTTATAATGCATTCAAGCTCTCTGCCCCAGTTTGGGCATAGCACTCATAACCATATTCCCAGCAGTACTAAGACCTATAATCACAGTGGATCACTCTTAATCCCAGGGCATCACCAGTTAATCTCAAACTCTAGAAGTCCCTGGCCCATGACTGCATGAGGCTTTGTGCGGACAACTAGACACAACCATAACACCACTAAAATTTTGTTTTAGATTTTGTGATATAACCAAAAATCTAGTTCATACAGTTAAAGGTGGAAAATTAATGGTTACTTTAGTTTCTCACTTTTTAGGTTGTGTTTTATGTTATTGTTATTACTATTGACAAAAGTGTGATAATTTTTCCAAGTATACATTACAAACATCTCCCCAGAAATTAAGTAATTAAAAAAAAGAAACAAAAGAAAATGAAGAAAGACAAACAAAATACAAAATCATATATTACTGAAGGCAAACCCAGGGGGTAATGAAGTGGGACAATCTGAAAACCATACACATAGCATCTCTGAAGTGGTAACAAAAAAGCAATTGAATGAGATCCCACAAAAAGTCAAATCAGAAATAATCTCTCAAATAATGGCAGAGATGGTTTCCACAATGAAAACCATGTTTAATGACTCTACAGAAGATGCAGACAAAAAATAGAGGAACTTAGGAAAATTATGGAAGCCATAGATGCTCAGCATAGGAAACAAATGAGTCCATAAGAAAGATTCAAACAGATATGGAGGAGAATAAAAGTTCTATTGAAAGTATTCACAGCAGAATAAGCCAATGTAAGGAAAGGATCTCAGATATAGAAGACAGGCTTGTAGATAATGATCACAAAAAGAAAGATTTCTTAGAAACTAAAAGAGACTATGCAAAATAAATACAACAGCTGCTAGAACATGCAAAAAAGAGTAACTGAAGATTAATTGGAATCGGCTATCCCAGGGTGGCCCGTGGTGGCCAGCCTGGGCTCCAGCTTGGACCCACCCGCCAACCTGACCCAGAACTCCAGCTCAGACCTGCCCGCCATCCTGAGGTAGCCCACGGTGACCGGCCAGAACTCCAGCTCGGACCCCACCTGCCATCCTGACTGGGCTGCATGGTGGCCTCAGCCCACATACATCCCTTGACTCATGAACGACCCGAGCTCTGATTCCATGCACCTTACCGACAGGGTCTCATCACAGCCAGGTAAGAACTCTCTCAGCCTGTGTTCATCCCCCCACACAACAACAGCCCAAACCCCGAAACCAGCCACAATCGCCACACTGCCACATACCAGCCCCATACGGCTGACCACTGTCACAACCCACGGGACCTTGTGGTAACCAGCTGGCTGAGCTCTGACTCACAGCCAGGCAGGTCTGGAGAGGAACAAGCTTGGTGGATCCAGATCCAAATTACCATAGGCACTAACTGCATAACTTCACCAAAGTGCAGAGATCACGGCTATAAAAAAAATGATAAAGACAAGGAGCAAGATCCAATCTCAGGTCCCAAGTTCACACAAAACAAATACAAGAGACACTACCATGGAAGAAAGCAGGAATCATGCTGACGAAATCTCTGAATCAATAGCATCTGAGGTAGACAGACAAGTGCAAAAACGTATAGAGCAACTCAGATCAGAGATAACATCTGAAGTAAAAATAGAAATGCATGAGTTAATAGACTCTGAAGTGGAAAAACAACTGCATTAATGTGTAGAGGAAACCAGAGCAGAAACAACCTCTGAAGTTAAAAAAGACATCTCTAAATAATAGCATCTAAAGTAGGGGAACAACTACAGAAAGGTAGAGAGGAGAACAGAGGAGAAATAATCTCTGAACTAGAGAAAGAAAGGATAACTATAATGAGAAACTTCAGTACTACTAAAGAAGACATTGATAAAAAATTAGAGAATAGAAAAATGATGGATTCCCTAATGGAGAAATATAGGAAAGAAATAGATCACATGAAACAGTTTCAAAGAGATATAAATAAATAAATAAATAAATAAATAAATAAA
>PVJA010016844.1:0-42648 GCA_004027025.1 Myocastor coypus
AGACTCATTAGCATTACATCCCCAATAATTAATACAACACATATTGTTGTACTTGTAGTAGTTATTCAGAGCAGAGAATGAAGACATGATAATTTGTTCTAAACATTATTGGTACAAACATTTCTTCTCATTCAAATAGGAAAAGTATTTGTATACATAGTCCAATATGCCATAATCATAGTGGGTTATTGGCAGAATTGGCAATGTCAGAAGCTTTTGATTTAAGCCTTTCACAGCTCAGCACACTAATCTAGCTTTATTTTTTATGCCTCATGGTTAAACTTTTATTCTGAGTGGTTAAGGGCAAAGTAAAGCAAGACCTGTATAACAAATCATGTAACATTTGTATCTCCCAAGGTCAGTCAGATCCCCTCAGGATTTACCTTGAAACCATGTACAGTGCTTTATAGAACTATTGTCAGTGTCAGCAATCTGAATGAGTCACAACCATTGCTTGACCCATTTGCTCTCTGTGAAAGCCTGAAAGAATGTTTTGTGTCTAGGTGACTCCCTTAGGCACACTGTACATCATTGATCTCCTTCCTCTGTAGCCCCCTAAGTTCCATGAACAGAAGGTTTGAAACATCACTAAGTTATGGGATGTTACAGCATAGGTTCTCTTTATTCTTGCGGGACTGGGGATTAAACTCAGGTTCTTGTGTTTGCCAGGCAAGTGCTTATTCTACTGAGCCATCTCTCCAGCCTCCACAGGTACTCCTATGTCCTGAGTTCTCACTGACCTTGAAGGGTTAAGGGCAAAATATTAGCTATCCTTGTAGCCCTTCTTTTTCTCTAATTTTTGGTTTATAGACTTACGTTCTTAACTCTCTATGAGAGAAGCTTAGTGACACTACTACTCTATAAAAGAAAGAAAGATCACAAACATTTAGGAATCTTGGATTCTGTGTGTCTCCTCAGCTACCAGGTCACAGCTGTGCTGACCTCAAATACTCATGTATTTGAGTTTAACATCACTGTCTTTCTGAATATCAAACATCTTAGATTTAAATTTGAATCAGTATTTTCCTCTCTCTCTCTCTCTCTTTCTTCCTATGTATCCAGTACAGGGTCTATAGGGTCTCACTACATAGATTGGACTCAGTGATTCTCTTCTTTCCAGCCTCCCAAGACCTAGGATTACAAGTGCGAGCCACCATGCCAAGTCTCAACCAACTGAGCATGTCCCCGGAGGTGGGGTTGACATGGGAGGCTGGGGAATCAACGTATATCATTTTTATTCTTTCCAGAGTGAAACCATTCTTGGTCTGGGAGAGAGCTCAGTAGACTAAGTGCTTGCCTGGCAAATTGAAGGACCTGAGTTCAATCCCCGGTCCCACAAAAATAAATATATAAATAAATAAAATTAACATTTAAGAAAAAATGATAATTTCACAGAATATAATTAGGGGCTAGGGCTATAGCTCCATGGCACAAGTGCCTGCCTGGCAAGTGCCAGGCCATAAGTTCAATCCCCGGTCCCACAAAAAGAAAAGAAAAGAAAAGAAAAGGGGAATAAAAGATAATTTCGGAGTGAAAGCTTTCTGAAATTTCATTTTCCAGGCCGTTTTGGCGGTTACATTTATTTGCTTGCAGCCCAGGTGAACGGAGGTCAGCACAGCTGTGACCTGGTAGCTGAGGAGACACACAGAATCCAAGATTCCTAAATGTTTGTGATCTTTCTTTCTTTTCTTTTTAAACTGTAAATGAGTCAAATGACTTTTTTACCCCAAAGCAAAACCTACATTGAAGATATCATTTTCTTTTCAAGAGGAGGCAAATAAAACAGCATTTAGAAATATGCCAGTGTGCAACATATCATTTGTTTCTGTACTGTCTGATCTAAGGATAAAGATCTTTTTTCAGTGCTGAAAGCAGAACCCCCTAAATTCATCTGGTTTACAGGATCATTTACATATCCCGTGGAACATTTATTTTATCTTACCAGAAATGAAGATGATACAAATTCTTGGCTGAGATTAAAAATATCTAAGGCTGGAATATTGATGGCAGCACACAATACAGAGAGGAGCAGTTGGGTGAGGCACTGCGGGTGCTGATAAGAAAGAAATGGTTCCTCCTAAAGTGAAATGATAACCTCAAAAGATAGAGATTAATGATATTAGTTTCCAAAATTGAAAAAAAAAAAAGGAGAAGCAAGGATAAAAGAATAAATTTAGGCATTTCAACAAAGGGTGGAGAAATTTAAAGGATAACGTTAATTGAATTAAGTGTTGTATTCAGATAATACTCTATTATACAAAGATGAGAGCCACAGTCCTATCAAGCCATCTCATGGAAAGGCGTCTACCTGCGTTGTTTTTAAAGAGGCAGACTGTCGTATAAATCTGAATTTTGGAAGCGCAATTTTAGTTTAATCTTCTTAATTTATAATGGTGATAAATATCATTTGATTGCTCAAGAACATATATCCAAATTTATGGCAACATCAGGATAACTGATTGCATTGTTACTTTTCACACAGAATGCACTGAAAAAATATATATGTATTAGGTTTCCCCTCTGTGTCTATAATCTCAAATGTTTCAAAGAGCTTTGTATTTTTTAATCTTCATCCATTCAACAAATCTTCCTTAAGTACCTCTTACGTGAAAATTTCTATGCTTAAATTCAGAAGCTAGAATAAATTGGCACCCCCTTTGAGGACATGGGGTCTATCATCTTTATCTTCTTGTGCTTTGCAAAAAGAGTTTGACCTAATATGTGTACTGCTAAATACCTGTTAAAATGAACCAAACACTTTAGCATGAAAATACAATCTAAAAGAACTAATTCCTGTCCTATACATCTAGAATCATAAACTGTAAGACTTGGAAGAGTGTTTCTATGTCATTTAATTCATTGATTCCTGGTAGTTCCCTGGAATAAAAGTAGACTACCACTAAAACAAAAAGAGTGTGACAGAGTGAAGTCAGGGACAACAAAATGAAGCAAGGTCTCCTTACTTCTTGGAGTCTTAATATGCTAAGGGCTTATGTTCCTCTCAAAGTCAACTTAATAAATACATTAGCGATGTTTTTAATCCAAGGGACATTTATTGGGCCACTTTTTCTGAAACTCCATTCTGGCTTGGAAGAATTTACATTAGAAGAGCTCATGTGACCCATTCGTGGTTTGGTTTGTTTTATTCATCTATCTCAATCACCTTTCACCTGAAAGAACTTTATTTATTTTATTTAAATAATTCTTTACAAAAAGGAACCTATTTTAGGTACTATACTGAATCCAAAATTGTGACCCATCAAAAGTGTGAAATAGGACCAGCCAGATAGCTCATCAGACTAAAATGCCTTCTTAGGGAGAGTTTATGGCAGAGATTTGATGCCTCACCATTCTTGGGACACACTGCCCCCATCCCTGGGACACACTGAGCTGATTGAGACTGGTCGTGGTGGCACAAACCTATAATCCCAGCACTTGGGAGGCTGAAAATAGAAGAATCACTATGAGTGCAATCTACATAGTGAGACCCTGTAGATGCTGTAGACCCTGTACCAAAATCAAAAAAAAAAAAAGTGTAAAATTCTAAATATTTGCTATTTAAGCTATTTTTTTTGGGGGGGGACAAATATCTCACAGCAAAAAATAAGTACCACCCAAGTTAGTAACAAGAATTTTTGGAGTGTGCATTTTCAATATAGATATAGCTTTTTCTAAATTCTTAAAATATGACACTCTATAATATTTTATATATTGGTTAAATATTACTTCAAGGACCAGCCAAATAGCTTAGTGGATTAATGTGCCTGCTTAAGCAGACACAGTGCCAGCAGTACCATACCACCACATGCAATAGAGACCCCATCCCAGGCATGCTGACACAATGACTGAGACTAGGCGTGGTGGCATGTGCCTGTAATCCCAGCTTTTAGGAGGTTGAGCACAGGCGGATCACCATGAGTCTGATCTACAAAGTGAGACCCTACGGACTCTGCAGACTAAAATACAGAAAAAAGATAAATAAATAAAAAGTATTACTTCAAGCTGGGCGTGGTGGTGCACGCCTGTAATTCCAGCACTCGGGAGGCTGAGGCAGGAGGATTGATGTGAGTTCTAGACCAGCCTGGGCTACTAAAGTGAGCTCAAGGTCAGCCTGAACTGCATAGCGAGACCCTGTCTCAAAAAGACAAATATATATATATATATATATATATATGTATATATATATATTACTTCAAATATTAGTAAAGCCTACATTTTCTATTCTTCATTTTTCTAATTTTATTGAAGTATGATTTTTAAAATCTTAAATACAGAACTTGAAATAAACTTGAAGGGTATAAGCTGATACATTTATGTGTACACACATCATGTATATATTATCAGACAGGCATTTTAACCAGCTGTCCCAGAGCCATCATCTATACATTACCATAACTTCAGTGGTAAAAAATATCTATTAATACACTAATCATTTGTGTGTGCAGGTGATGAAAATATTTAGTCGACTCCTTTAACCAACTTCAAACATATAATGCTGCTTATATACTATACCACATTTTAGATTCAAGATTCTATTCCACACGTAATGGTTGATACATTGTGTCAACTTGGCTGGATGCCTGGCGGTCCATACGTTTTATCAATTTGGCTGCATTGTCTGACTGTTTCACACTGTGAGCCATGAGAGCCCTGCCCCGGAATAACTCAGTTTGAACTTAATCTCCTGGCTTACTGCACAGACTTGTCAGCATCTAGTTTGGACTCTTCAGCTTTCCATAGCAGATTCTTCTGTCTTCCTTTTCAGACACAATGGATGACTGTTAGGTACTATTAAGGCCAGTAGTGACCTGTTGGGATGGAACACTTCAGTGACTATAAAAGCCTTGGGACTGAATTCTTCAGTTGGCAGTGTGTAGACACTCTCAGCCCACTTCTACATCTGACTCTGGGACTGGCACACCTTGTGTTATATTTGTTCCTTGTATTATATCTGTTCCTCTAGCTACACTCTGAGTAGAACATCACCTAACACAGCATTAAGTTTATAGCATCCTGCCAATATTTTTCCATGCTCCATACTCCAGGCCTGAAAACCAACATCTTCCTATTTATGTTAGTTTAAATTTTAGATCCTGCACATAAATTATAGCAGAAGACAACCTTCGCTTCCAGCCAGTACACTTCACCTTGTTAGTTTTCCAGGCACGTTCAAGTTTCATCTCCCATTACTTGATCTGTGTTTCTTAGCAAGCCCTGGTCACTGGGGTGCTTAACTGGTCATTGTGATGTTTATTGTGAGCCAAATTGACAAGCCATTCTATTTCTGTATGTCCTTCTTGCTTATCCCACGTTAGCCCCAGGCACCAGAGATCAGGGCCTGATATTTTAGGACTGGTCCCAATCAGTGCCTATTGACATGAAGTAAATCTGCCTCCAAATCTTGGGTGTCAATTTGGTGTTTCTCTTTGCCATAGCATATAGTGCACTGGGAAGGCTGATCATGCCGATCTCTTTGGTAGCTGCTTGTAGCTCTTGTAGATGAAGCAAGAACCCCCCCAGGTGCCAACGGGAAAGGTCATCCTTAAGATTTTCTCAAGTCTGGATGATTCCTGGCTCCTTGTTCATGTGGCTCACGTCATATCCTAAGAGGAGGAGAATGCAGACTGCCTGCCTGATTCTGGTTAGAAAAAAAAAAAAAAAAGTGGGCACTCCAGTTAGTCTGTCAGTCTGGCTCACTTAAGCAAAAGGGAAGTGTGGTCACTTTTGTTAGCCACAACCACCCCCAGGGGAGGAGGGTCAGAGTGCTTAGCCCCTGAGTGCCTGCTGAATGAATGTGTGAGTAGGTGGCACAGGCAGTGTCAGCAATAGGCTGCTCCATCTGTGCACTGAGACGTTGATTGAGGTGGGTCCTCACTTGTGATTCTGCGGAGACCCACATAAATCATGCCTAAGTCCCCATTAGGGGGACCCAGAGAGGGGTGTAAGTGAATGGTCTCTCTCTAAGAGCCATGCATCCTTAGTTGTACGTCATTTAACAGCACACTATGTATAGGTAGAAAGCCAGAAATGGGAATTAGTCAAAATTCACAGACCCTGACTGAACGCAGGGAAAGGGGCTTTTATAGAATTAAAAGTAAAACCAAACTGCTCCCTGAATTACAAAAAAACAGACAAAAATGAGAAAAGAGGCCCATTCTTCCTGAAAATTCTGCCTTGGCACCCTCTTCAGTCCCCACAGCTGCTGCCAACATTCATTGCTTAGTCCCATGCCGGACCCATCTCACTACAGCGAGTTGATCTGGTTGCAGCTAGCTGTTGCCTGCACTCCGCCACAGAGGTCCTCGCTCAGTAACTTCTGCTCAACAGGCAGGCCTGTCCTGGTCAGATGGCATCATCTAATCCCTCTAATACCCACCTGAGATGACTGTCAGCAATTCCTGCTGAGATCCACATTTTGACCTAGGAAAAATTGGACTGTCAGCTCTGATGAATGGGCAGCCGTGGCCTTTCCCAAAGGTTATGCCGCCTATATAAAGCAACCCAGTCAAGCATTTCTCAAAGACTCCAAGGGTTGGAAGGTGAAAGGCCTATCAAACATTGTTATCCAAAATCCTTACCTGAGAGATGACTATACCCTTTAAATAAAGATACAGGACATGGACACACACACACACACAGACACACACACACACACACACACACACACACACACACATTAAATTAAATGCCTCTCCATACTAAAAGACTGCTCAAAAGCTTCAACCTGGATCATATGACAATCCTACCATGGCAACTGACTTAAAGAGGCACATTAGACCTCACCACCAAAGACTTATGGAAGACCCTCTGCCTGTGCAGTCAACTATTGTACTTGTGACCAAGAGCTTAGACAATCAAAAGACTAATTTTCCTTCCATGCAAAGATTCAAAGAAATCTAGCCAGGACCTCTCGTCACCTTGTCAGGCCTGGATGGATAGAATTGCCCTAGCACTATCAGACTAGGCCCCTAAGGGCCCACAGTTTTTACAAATGTTGGGGGAAAATCTGTAACTTTCCTGGTAAACAATAGAACAGAACTCCTTGCCTTCAAAAGTTCCCTCTGTCAAAAGGTTACCATCACTGGTTCAACTGGGACTCTTGCCTCTCACCTCTTCTGCCAGGTACAAATTTGCAGCCTGGGGGTATACCTCACCCATCAAAATTCCTCTCCCCAAGCCAGTCAGCCTCCCCCTTGCTTAACCCTATCTTTTCCCCAGGGGATAGAGGATACCTGCATCAGCCTGAGACAAAGAAAGCTGCAATCCTGAAATTCCGAAAACCCTCCTCCCAGAAGAAGAAACCAAGACTTGCCTGCAAGCCTCACCATCAACCAAGATGCAGCCACACCTCAGCCAACTCAAGCAGTTTGGGAGCCTGTCAGACTGTTTTTTTGCCTTGGGCAAGATCATTGTGCCGTCAGCAATCAAACCCTCCCCTTGCACTCTGCAGTTGCTGATCCATACACACTTTTTGGACCGTTATTTCCAGGTATTACCTGGCTTGCATGTCTAGGCTTAAAAGATACCTTTTCAGGCATTGTTAGGCTCAGTTGCCACAAGGGGTTAAAACTCCCCCACTTCTTTCACGGAGTCTCTAGCAACAGAGTTTGCCAAGCCACCAGCAAGTTTTCTCTGAGACAGCCTATTTCTGTCCCTTCTCCTTGTCATCATGTTTCCCTGAAAAATAACTGACTGTCAAGCTGCTAAAATATGCCTCTCCTGCCTCTAAAGCTGATTCAATATCTCCAAGATGCTAAAGTTACCACGATTGCGATTGCCCTCTCTATATGTTGCCTCAATCGCCTGCCACCCTCAGTGTGCTGGTGAATCAGCCTGGACCTAACAAGGGCCTCCCTCTGAATTGGATTGGTACCTGTCAGCCAGCCTCTCTTTGCAACTAACCTGAACTCGGCCTCCCAGAGAGTCAAAACTTGCTTCTTCTTTGAAAAAGTGATTCTGATTAATGATACTCAAGTTATCTTCTGGAAAGACACAAGGACTTTGCTACAATATCTGTCACAAACTTGTTATGAGAAAAAAAAAAAAAAAAAAAAAAAGCTCTGCAAACATCTTGGAGCTGTTGGCTTCTACAGAATGTGGATCTTTGTATTTACAAAGACAATGATGTGTACTGAGACTCTCAGCTCCTGCGAGTACCCAGTGTCTTCCAGTGAAAACGCTTGGATTTGGTCACTAAAGCTGCTTCTCCCAGGGTCTCCAGGTTCCACCAGCCACTTTGAGAACAATATCAAGCTCACTTCAGGCCCTGATCTAACTGCACAGGTGACACATCCCAACCTCCTGAATAGCAGTACACCACTACAGATGCTGAGTACACCCCGTTTATGGATGGAAGCAGCTGTTAGAAATGAACGCTGATCAGCTAGATATGCTGGGGTTGTCTTGGGCAAAGTCATTCTGTCTGCAGCTCTCCTGCTTTTCCTTCTGCTGTTTCGAAGCCTGCACCAATGGTGCCATATCTGTGCTCCTAAGGCCCCTCTGGTGATCTGATTGACTGGAACATCAATGCCAGTCAAAAATCTCTACCAGCTGCTCCCACAAGATCAAAGCCAGACTTTCCACCACCATTTGTGCTGCAAGCTCAGGCTTCAGCGCCTGTGTCACCAGCCCTGACCTCTGCCCAGCATGACTCAGCACTCCTCTGCTCTGACTCAGGCTGGACAAGACAACAGAAATGCATAGGATCTTTCTAGGAGAAATCACTCCAAGATAGGGCCTACCTGTGACCACTGGCACCAAGGATGGGTCGGAGTGTGTAACAAAAATAACTCAAAGCTACCAGAATTACGAAAGATTAAATACAAATTACACAAAGCATATAGGTATCAAGGTACTTAAAGAGCTTAAGAAATAAAACACAGCATGCCGGCAGAAGTGGTGGGAGCAGTGGTGATGCAGGCTTGAGAGGGGAAAGATGTGCAGGTTGATAAGTGGTTGAAAAACGTATTTGGAGATCATCTCCTTGCACAGCAAGAGGTGAACCAAAGGACACAGAGATTTTATATCATCTTGGAGAATGCAACAGGGCCCAGGACAGGGATGTGTGCTTGGTTGTAGAGGATTTAAAACAGAAAGCAAGAGAATATGAGTCCGAAGCCAAGCACCTTCAAGACGTCCTTATGGACAGTGTAAGTTTTCCCCCTGCCAATCCATCCAGTACTGGCTCCAGGTATCTGAAGGCTTTGGTTGACTGTGTGGTGGTCCTCGGAACAAAGGATGCTTCACTAGCAAGCTTTATTCCTGCAGTGAATAGTCTGACCTCTGATGGTTTCTGTTTTCAAAAGTGGAGAGCTTCAGCTTCCAATGGGAAAACTTGAAAGAAATCTAACTGTGAGATTAGTGTTAGAAAAATGTCTGTGAGAAGATCTCAAGAAGTCAGAGCCGCATCTTTCTGCCGAAAGAACCAAGTTTGACAGTTGTCTTCACAGCCTGGACTCCCTGAAAGCAAAGGTGGAAGAGTTCAGACTTGGAATCTGAGCCGCCAAAGAGCAAGTTTCAGCTCAAGGCATGGATGCTTCTGACTCATCAGTCTCCAGTAGTGCTATCAGAGAAACCAGCAGAGCTAAAACAAAAGACTATAACTTTGAAGAAAAACCTGGAGTCCTACTTAGACTTAATGCCAAATCCATCTCTTGCTCAAGTGAAAACTGAAGAAGCAAAGAGATAATTAGATACCACTGAGGCTGAACTTAGGAAGAAGATGGACATGATGGATCTGTGTGACCAGAGCAAAATAAACATCATTTTTCCTCGTGAAATAAGTTGAATAGAACTTTGCAGGGCTTCTCTCTCCTTGGCAGGTCTTATGGGAATCTCTGTGTTCTTAGTTGAGATAATAATGTCCTTAACGATGGAATAATAGTTCCAAGTCATGTGTTACATTTATATGCCCGAATACAATTTTTGTATTAAAATCATTTTCTTGAAAAAACAAAACAGAACAAACAGCAACAACAACAACAAAAAAAAAAAAAAAAAAAAAAAAAAAAAAAAAAAAAAAAAAAAAAAAAAAAAAAAAAAAAAAAAAAAAAAAAAACATAGCATGCCACACTGCCCCTCCCACCCATGTGGGGCCCTGAGCCAGTGACTGAGTCCAGGGGTGGTAGCACATACTTGTAATCCCAGCACTGGGGAGGCTGAAATTAGGAGGATCACTATGATTCTGATCTACGTCGTGAGACCCTGTACCAAATACATTAAGAAAAAAATCAACATACTCCCACAGAAGCTGTTTGTTCCCAGCTCCACAAAAATTTAGCTAAAGGCCTTGCTATAGCTACATACACTCATGCACCATGCACGCATGCAGAGTCCAGATGCATATTACCTCTGCAAGCTTCAGAAATCCAGTTTTATATCCACCACTCTAGAATTAGAGGAGCCCATCCAGACGAGTCCACTCTGAAGAGACAGTGCACACAAAGCCCTGCTCTGGCTGCTCTGGCTCAGTGGCCCATGCATGGCTGCAGCCTGAGGACACCACTCTCAGGAATGCTCCACACCTGTTCCCCTCAACTTCTGTGCCTCTTCAGGCTGCTTACCTGGTCCTTGTTTCTCTGCCCCTTTTGCATTAAACTCTATAGAGGCTTGCCCTAAGAGAATAGAACAACCAGTCAAACACTCCATCAAGATTTGATGAGCACCCAGGCTTCACTGGACACTCTCCTAGATCCGATTAACTCCCTTACTACCTCGTCCAAGTAATGTTACAGAATAGATAGACTTAAATTAAGTTTTTTTTTTTCCCAGAAGGTAACTTAGAGGGGCTGGGGAGATAGCTCAGTGGCCTGCGAGGCTGCCTCAGAAGCACAAGGACCTGGGTTCAATCCTCAATATAGCATGCCATAATGGCCCCACCCTGGGGCCACCACACCAGGGTCACCATGTCTGGATGTGGTTGCACATACCTGTAATTCCAGTGCTGGGGAGGCTGAAACAGGAGGATCACTACAAGTTCAAACTTTGTAGTGAGACCCTACACCAAATAGATACATTTTTTAAAAAGATAACTTACAGGAAAATTCTGTAATAAGACAATCTTGGGGACCTTGGCTAGGGCTCCTCCTAGGACCACTGACAGCACCAATATTACTGCTTCTAGTTTGGTCTTCTCTCAGATCATATTTAACATGCCCAGCAAATATTTGCTGGAGAAACTAAAAGAGAAAAATATAGCATAAAATAGCCCCACCCTCCCCCCACCGTACTTCATTTTGGAGTTGCCCAGGCAATTGTTCTGGTTATAGCTCCTGCTGCTTTTGTTTCTTAGAAATGGTTGGTCCCTGTAACACGTAGCTGCCACTATGACACACATTGTAGGAACCAGTCCGCCATGAACAAGCCCTTCTGCCTCTGTGCTTTCTGCTTGCTTACCCCACATAAGCCCTAGGCCGGCAGAGATCAGGGCCTGATATTCTGGGAATGATCCTGATCAGTGTTTGTCAAAGTAAATAAATCTGCCTCCAAATCCTGGGTGTCATTCAATGTTTCCATCTGCCATAGCCAAACGAGATCATACAGTATTCCTTTCTCTGTCTGACTTACTTCACTTAGGATAATTTAATTCATCTTGTTGCAAATAGCAGGAATTCCCACTTTTCATGGGAAATATTCCATTGTGTATATATCACCATTACTTTGTCCATCCATGTACCAACACTTCAGATATTCCCTTAATTTGTCTGCTACATATAAACACAATAAATGTGGCTGTCTGGACTTCTAGCTACTTATTTCATTTACTTTAAATTTATACCCAGAACCGAACTCATTCAGCCATATAGCAGTTCAGTAATTTTTAGGGCCCTCTCTTCTGTTATCCATGACTTTGCCAGATTATTCTTTCATTCTAGTGCATCAAGACTCCTTTTCTCCACACCCTCATCAACATTTCTTACCTACTATCTGTGGTATAGCAGCAGTTCCAACAGGTGTGCAGTGATGGCTTGTTCTGCTATTGGTTTGCAGTTCCCTGTTAATTACTTATACCCATAGTTACCTACAACTGAGAGGAGTGAGGTCCAGTATGGCTTAGGTTTTCCTCTGGCAGCCGGCTGACCCCAAGGCATGAAGGGAAGGATGGCAAACTCTGGCAGATGCAAGATGTTCATGCCAGGGTGGCCAATAAGGAGAGGTGGGAAGAAGGGAGGAGACATCACAGCCTGGCAGGTCCCTCCCTGGACACACTTCCAGCTGGGCTTTGGTTCTTAACAGCTCCCCAGCTACACTACCCCCTAGGATCCATCCACCTCCAAACAGTGAGTCTTTGTGGGGACATCGCAGGTCTAAACCATAACTGTGATATTCAATATGGTTTGATATACCTGTCAGCTATTTGTATTTATGTTTGTAAGGAGAAAAAAAGATGTGTACTTAAGTCCTTTACCCAGTATTTTTACTACTGCGTTATGTAAATTCCTTATGTTTCTTTTCCTTGCCTTTGAGAAAAAAATACAAAAACAAATCTTAACAAGTCATTCCCATGCCCCAGTGAATTGGTTTATCAGCCCTGGACATGGCTACTTCTATTTTAGAAAGCACTATTAAAGGACGATGTTTAATATAACATCATAAACATACCACAAAATTGTAGCAATTGTATTTATGTGATCACTAGATCTTTTCATTAAAATCAGATCTCTCAGTCTGAAACGTTTTATTTTTTGGAAGTGTTAATTCTTTATTCATTGTAATCAATGGGCAGTTCATCACAGATGTCACTTTGGAAGCCTATCATTACGTTTGCAGAAAATTTTCAGATGTCTTAGAGAATCTGTCCCTGTCTTAAGGGTTGCTTGGCTACTGAAGAGAAATGTGTGAACAGCTGTGGGAGAAGCAATTAGCGTCCGTTCCATCCTGAGTGGCAATTCTGCAAAAAGCCCAGTAGCTTTCTCTCTGATTTTACAAAATGGCGACCTTCTGTTTCCGAGTGCCGGGTAGCTATTGAGTCATCACCACGCGGCTGCCCCATGTGGCTCCCAATTAGGGAACTGCGCTTAATTTCACTTTGCAATCAAGCTGAAATATAAAAAAGAAAGATAAGACCTTTATTGCAAGGGACGAACAGAGACTTCAGGCAAGCAGAATCCAAGACTATCAACTTTTAGGAACATTAAATTGAAAATATCAAGACAGAGCTCTTAGAAACTGGGAAAGCCTGGATGAAATGAGAGAGACTTGCGAAGGCCCTGAAATGAGCGCGTTGTTTTCATACAATGCCCTAATCAGAAGCATAAGTGCCAGTTGTTAGCAAGCGGTAAGATTCTGAACAATGATTTGCCTGGAAGCAGACACTGCCTAACAAGGGCTGCAGGAGGACAATTCTGCTTGTACACATGAAGGAAAACAGGGGCATCTGCCCCTAATGTCCAGCATCTGGTGACCCTCCTCAGTGGGAAGAAAAATCAGTCACTGGAAAGTAATGAGCTATTTTTCCTCTTATTTCCAGACATCTTTTTTTCACCATGTATTTTGTATAAACCCAATTATCCAAGGTAGTGCATTAATATAGATACAATATGATCTTCCATTTTGCCTAATTAAGCCTATTAGGATGACATCTTATACTGTTATTTTTTCACATGAAATTTAATTTAAAATCACTGTATCAGATCTTATTAGCTGCTACATTAGAACGTGTAATATTTCACTGGGGGCAAAATGCCTAAATCAAAACTTAGATGCAAACTTCAAGAATATAAACTGTGATGGTAACATGGTCATGGTTCATGGCATATATTTCCATCTGTACAAAATAAAACCTTCCCTGTATAACATTTTAATCAAGGATGTCCCCAGGACATACTGTGCCATGGAAGACTTGAGAAGAAATTTTATCATTCTATCTTTTTTAATAATAGCTTGTTCAAATCAAAGGTTTCACATGTTTCAAGGAAGTGTGAAATGAGTAAGGAGTTGATCCACACTGTACCATTGAATTTAAAGAGCAAAATCAAAGCTTTATTCAATACATGTGTATATACATATATATTTCATGGAACAAGACACAGTGGGATGGGCTAGTATACAGAAGGCGGATACCCTCAGAGTCCAGCGTGCAGTAGGTGCTCAATACTAGATTTTTAAATAAATTAAGAAAGACTCCCCCCTCATCTCTATAGGAATATATATATATATATATATATATATATATATATATATATACACTCTAGTTGGAATTAACAGCTCTTTTCTCATATATTCTTGGCCATCAATACATGAGAAAGAAAATATTTTAAACTGATTCTGTAAAGAAAAAAAACTGAAGCTGGAAAGTTTGCTTGCTGAATTCCAGAAAACTGAAGTTGAAGCCAAGCTCTCCAACCCTGTCGGACTCTAGAGTCCAGGCTGTTCCCTAACTCCTTCTGCACCTTTCATCCACCTCTGTTTCCATCTTCTGTGAGCTGAGGGATGCCCTCATGAAACCCCAGGATGCCCTCAGCCTGGGTCTCCTCACAGTGCGTTCCCACCCACCCTCTGTTACCAGAAAGGCTATAGAATAGCAACTTACCTTCCTGTGGGAAATCTTCCAGCCATAAAGCTTAGAAAATAAGAAAACATGCACCCTCAAGGTAGGTGGACATACATGTATCTACTGAAAACTTGAAGGCTACTGGGAAAGCCACTTGGCATGGACCCAGGGCTCAGAGCAACTACCACCGGGACAGGCAATAAGCAGTAATATTTTCTCTGTCATTGCTTGACTAGAGGGACCTTTCTCAGTGATTTTCTGCCGTCATTCGAAAGTGATAAGTTCATGAGCAGTGTAATGGTCAAGTAAAGGACTTCTGGACCCCCCATGGAAAGGATTCTCAATTTTGTAGTTCTTTCAGCACATCCCACAGATTTGCTTCGAGGACACATTGATGTTCACATTGCCACCAGGGCTCGGTGGAGTCATGCATTTCTCCTAGAACCACTCAACTCCAGCAGGGCATAGAGATGCATGTGGCAGTTTATGGTCAATAAAATGTGGAGTCTCATTTTTAGCTGCTGAGAATGGAAGGACTGGCATTTTAAAGTTTGATTAAAATAAAAACAAACAGTGAATTTTCATGGACAAAGAAAAACAGGAGCGGTGACTCATGACTACCATTCTAGAACTATGGAAGGCTAGAGCAAGGTTGAGGCAACATGGTAAGTTCAAAGCCAGCTTGGATCAGAGCAAGACCTTGTCTTTCAAAAAAAAAAAAAAAATTAGAACTCGTGCAATGGTTGTACATAGCAGAATGTCAAAATAAAATTGGGGATTTGGAAAGCTCTTCAGTAGGAATTAGTTGCTTCATACAGCAGAAAAGCTTTTACTTGCTTTTTTAGTTCAGTCTTTGTATTATAGCATTTAGTGCTTAAATGATACCATAGTATTATGCTATTGTCACACTTGAGGAAGCATCACGCTGTCATTGACTAGAAAGTTTTACCTATTCACCAGGAACTAGCACAGCCTAACAAAAAGAACAGCTCTGATTTCCAAAACATGGAAAGACTGTCATGGGCCAGCCACATAGCTCAGCGGACTAAAGCATCTGTTTACACAGAGTGCAGCAGCCAGGGTTTGATCCCCAGTGTGCTGTGCTGGCCCTGCCACGGGATGTGCTAAAATGGTGATTAAGTAGCAGCATAGTGAAGCATGTCTGTAATCCCAGTGCTTGGGAGGCTGAAAACAGTAAAGAAAAATCACCATGATTCCGATCCATACAGTGAGACCCTGTAGGTACCGCAGACCCTGTACCAAATAGAGAAAGAAGAAAGAAGGAAAGAGAGAGAGAGAGAGAGAGAGAGAGAGAGAGAGAGAGAGAGAAAGAGAGAGAGAGAGAGAAAGAGAGAGAGAGAGACTGCCAAACGAAAACATGGCTGAGCCTCCCAGTGGTATGAGCCTGTCTGATTTGTGCTGTATCCAGGTACACGCTTTATCACAGATCAGAGCCTCGCTTCTCCAACCAGGTGGGACATCTTCCCTGGTCTCTGGGCAACTGTCCCCTGGACACAGTTTCTAAAGATACTTCACTCTAATGGGACTTAAGAACTGTGTTTCACATCACAGATTTGCTTCAGTTTACAAAATGCTTTCAGATGCATAATTTCACTCCTGTGACAATGTTATTACCAGAACACATGTTCCATTGCTGAAGGAATAAATTCAGCCACAGGATTAAGATGACTAAGACATTTCCACAGTGCTACTGGTCTTCCAATTCCTTGGCCAATGCTCTCTGCACCTACTATCATTAGGGCTGCTTGGTTTACTAGTACATGGCACAACCCAAGGACCTTCACAGTGGGCCTTGGTGGCAGCAGCAGTATGGGGATGTACTACAGAGAAGACTCTTTATACCCCATGCTGGAGTGAGTCGCAAGCTCTACATTGGGTCCAGCAATCCATGTTATCACAAGCTTCCCAGGTGACTGTGACATCTACTAAAATGGAGAATCACTAACACAGTCTAAACCCAGCAGCCCAGCTACTAGTATAGTTGGCATGTAATTTATATCCAGAATCATAGCAACCGTGATAGCCACCCAGAAATCATCTCCATATCAAATCTACAAAACACCTCAGAACCACAAGAAATGAAATACTCAATGTTTATCCATGCCTTATGGATAAAGTAGCTGTTATTTGTGTCTTTTTCCCCTTTCCATTCATGTGAAGATTTAAAAAAAAAAATGGTTTCTTTTTATTTCACTTTTCTGTAGGCAAAATTTTTTATCTGGTCCAGATCACTTTGTAAGGACTTGTAATTCCTCCACAGTTGGGCCAGAGCCCTGTTTTTGTCCTTTTCCTGGGCACCTAGAGGGAAGTATTGCTTCCCCACCTCCTCACATTCCAGGCACTGCAACTGCTAACTGTACCAAGGACTTTCTTGCATGGTAGTTTAAAATATTGTCTTGAATTTCAGGCAGAAAAGAGCAGGGCGGTTAGGGTCCCCCTGTCACATGGTCTGCAGCACTCAGTGCTTTTCCTTTGCAGTGCTCATCACACTTCTAATGACTTGTTCAATGTCACTGTCTAATTGCTTTTCCCCCACATGTTCTCTATTAAGACTTTAGAGGCCCTAAGCTCTGACAAGATAATAGTGTCTCCTGCAACGCCAGATGGATCTTGAATTTTTTTTTCAAAAAAACTTTAAAATAAGTTTAAAAAAAGAAACATAAGACTTTTAATTTATCCAGTATAACTATTCCCATGCTTTGTCTCAGATACAACACTTTTTGTTTTTCTTAGTGTGTTTAAAATATAGTATGCAACATGGCAGAAGGGGATACATAGACAAAGAAAAAAGGTGATTACACTGGCCAGGCCTCCCCAGAGATGTAGAAGCAATAGCAGTCTGCAGGGGTTCATATCCTAAGAAAGAGGCCTGCATGAGTCAGACACTGAGAAATACAAGCAAAGTCGAGGCCACAGGTTCAGTCCACGTCCAAAGGCCTAAGGGGCATGAAAGCCAACAGTTTAAGAGCAATTCTTAGTCTGAAGCAAAAGAGCAAAAGGTGGAATACTAGCGTCTCATCTCACAGTCACGGAGACAGAAATGACTGTTTCTTCCTACCTCTTCTTCTATCTAGGTGGTCAGTGGATTGGGAGACACTCGCTGAGGTGGGGGAGAGCAATTGGCTTTGCTCAGTCTCCAAACATGAATGCTAGCCGCAATCAGAAACACCCCATGTGCTGAGGTCCCAAGCTTGACCGGAGAGCTGCATGTCCTCTACCCCTGCCAAGCTGACACATAAATTCACATATTGCTTACTGTAGCAAAGCAACTTAGCCTCGCGATCATTTCACAGTGACACATGTCTCTGCTTTTTGAACAAGAGCAGCTAAAATCTACAAAATCGGTGTGAATATTCTACATATTGCAATTGTGTGAACGTTAGCATTCACATCGCACATTAAATCTGTACACTTGGTAACATACACACCTGCTGCTTTGAATCCTCTAGCCTGACCCCCATGCACCTGGTAACTGCTCTTTTGTGTTTTTTTTTTTTTTTTCCTCTCCATTAGTTTTAGACACCACAAGTGGAGTTGTGAAATATTTCTTTCTGTGCTCATATTTTCTCATTTAGTACAATAATTTTCAGGTTCACTTATATTATGGCAAAGGTGGTAAAAACATCATTGTTTTCTCAGGGTCTAACGATGTTCTATTATATATTTGTATCAGGGTGTTTTAAATCTAATTATCCATCAATGAACAACATTGTTTTCTTTTGGTTGTGGCTATTGTTAGACCGAAAGGAACAGTTGAGTCAATACTTTGAGGAGTATTGACTTTATATCCCTTAAGTATATGCATGGGCAAGTAACTTCTGGGTTATATGACAGTTCTCTATTTTAATTTTATGTGGAAACTACCTACCATTCTCTATATTCTAGCAATGTATATTTCCATTTGCTTGCTATTTCTATAACTGTTGAGGAGCTGATTACTAACCTTCTTAGGAAAGAAACATTTGACTTACATACGAGCACTATAGGAATGAATTCTTTTGTAGTTGGTTACATATCTACCTGTACCACTGAGCTTTATATTTTAAATATATTCATGACAGCAATTGTCATTCTTTTGTTTCTGCTAGATGAGCTCCTGTAAGCATCCCCAGCAAAGCACATCAGTTGGTAATACAACCTTCATTTGTCTATGAAAGACTTTATTTATTTATTTATTTATTCATTTATTTATTTGGTAAAGGGTCTTGCTACTCAGCTCAGACTCATAGTGATCCTCCTGCTTCAGTGTCCCCAGTACTGGGATTGCAGGCATTTGCTACCACACTCAGCTTCAATGGCAGACATGGCATGCACAGGAATACAGAGATGGCAGGGCATATAGTACCAGGGATGGAACTTGGGTGCTTGTGCTTGGCAGGCAGGCACGTAGACTGCTGAGCTATCTCCCCAGCCTTTTTGTCTTAATTTCTGAAAGTGTAGTTTTGACAGGTGGAGCATAGTTCGGCATGATATAGCTTGTCTTCGAAACTCCCACTTTTAATTCTTCGCTTTTTTTTTTTTTTTTTTTTTTCTGAAGCCAGGGTTTGAACTCAGGACCTAGTACTTGCCAGGCAAGCACTTTTTTCACTGAGCTAGCTCCCCAGCCCCGCTTTTAGTGCTTTAAATGTAACAGCCAGCTCTCTTCATGATGACAAGAATTCTGAGAAAATATCCACAAGTAGTCAGTGCAAGTGTCCTATGTGACTCAACTCTAGTACTACTTTAAAAGTTCTTTCTTTAGAGCTGGCCAAATAGCTCAGTGGATTAAAGAGCCTGCAGGCAAGTATAGGGATTTCTATCCCCAGGTCTGCCATGCCGAGCCTATGCCTGGAGCACACTGAGACAGCAATTGAGACTGGGCGTGGTGGTTTGTGCCTGCAATCCCAGCTCTTGGGAGGCTATAAACAGGTGGATCACTGTGAGTCTGAACTAGTAGTGAGACCCTAAACACACTGTAGGCCCTTCCATAAAATACAAAAAGTAATTTAAAAAAATAAAAGTTCTTTCTTTATATTTGATTTTGGATAATTCGATTTCAACCTAACATGAAGAGGCCCTCTTTGGGGCCAGCGAGATGGTTTAGCGGTTTAAATCTCCTTCTTTGGAAAGCTTATCAACTGCAGAGATCGTGGTTCCATTCCCGGCACCACATGCTGCACCAGCCCCAACCCCAGGGCAGGCTGAGCTGGCCATAATTTTAAAAAGTAAAAATAAAAATAAAGACCTTCAAAAACTTCATGGATCTGTCTCAAGACTTAGAAATTTTCTAGCACCTATTACATTGAATGAGATTTTTGTGGCTTTCTGTGTCTTCTCGTAGAAGTAACAGAAAACAAATATTAGTTGCAAATATTTAAGGCAACGCCATAAATTTTATAGAATGTCTTCACTTCCTTTTATTCATTCTCATTTTTACTTCTGAGTCACTTAAAAGGGCCTATCTTCAAAGTTCAAAGTTTCTTCCATTTGCGTTAGTCTGCTAGTAAACCTAATTGTGTTTTTTAAAATTATTGTTTCACTGATTAAATTCTTCAGCTCCACAATTTCTGTGTGGTTTTTTTCATACCTATCTAACTGCATTGAATTTCTCATTTGTGTTGTTTTTCTCAAATTTCATAAAGTGTCTATTTTATTCTCTTACATCTCACTGAGTCCTAATTCATTTTCAGGTATTTTGCACATGTCCCCATGTTTTGTGTCAGGTACTAGGGAACTGCTGTTGTCTTCTGAAGTGCCGCATTCCCTTGTTTCTCCATGTCTGGGTCCCTGAATTATGGTCTGCACCTGGGTGGCACGGTCTCCTCTTCTAAAATTCACCGAGTGCCCTTCATAGGGAAAATCCCAACCTGCAGATGTGCCTGTGGGCACCAGCTGTGTAGGGTCAGTGGCTCTCTTCCACGCGGTGCAGTGCTGTGGTACCTGCACAGTTTCTGCAGTTGTGATTAAAATGAGCAAGCACTGTTTTTGACACTCTTGATGGCTGCACAGATTACTAGAACAAAGGCTGCAGAGATCTACCTGCTCTTGTGCTCCTCATGGTGCAAAGCCTCAGCAGATCTTGCCCTACTGTTGGAGCTAACAAAGTCCCTAGGCAGCCATGGTGCACTGGGATCCAAGGCAGATGCATTTGCAAAGCTAATTTAGAGCTCAGGGCCTTGCAGGACTACAGGAGTACTTGAGACTTGAGGTACAAGTTCACCCTGCAGGTTCTGACTCCAGGGCCCACAGGACAGCACTGGCAAGACTCTGAGGAAGAAAGCATGCTACAGAAGCTTCAGGTCTGAGAACAAAAGCAAAGCTTTAATCTAAGATACTGAGATAATAGGTACCATGACTCTCGGGGATTGAGACGTGTCTGTTACTTTTTACTCATTCCTGAGACAAATACTCAACACTCAAAATGAAGGAAGGAAAGTTTACTTAGCTCATAGTTTGTGGAGGTTCCAGTTCAAACTCCACTGTCTTCAAGGCAAATAACAGCAGTTCCTGGCGGCAGAAAACAAGCAAGAGCAGATGAGGAGCAGCAGCTGTGGTATCCACCAGGCCTCTCTCTTCAGTGTTCCACTAAAGATTGGAGTTTCTCCAAAGTGGCATGGATGTGAAGATCAAGCTCCTCCAAAGACTAGGACTTCTCCAAGGAATCAGGGTAGGGCAGCACAAAGTCTTTCTCAACTCCTTTTATACACTTTTTGTACTAAGTCACTCTTGGGTAGCCAGTCTGGCCCTAGGGCAAAACCAATCACACTCAAGGTTGGGCCCTCCCTGCCCTGCACAATCGGGTCCCCAGAGCCCATCAGGCCAGCCTTCCTCAAGTTGACACAATGTATCCACTACCACAAGGCACCACCTAGTGGTGATTCTGCAAGCTGGAATGGCGGGACATAGATATAACCATGATAAGATGCTACACTGTGGGTTGGTTCCTCATGACTTCCTTATACAAAGAGACAGGCGACCTCAGTGTCTCTGGCTGTGAGGAGACAGACCAGTTCTAGATAGGTGGGTTGCTGGGGCTGTCTGATCTGGTGTGTAGGGGTGGCACAGCTCGACCAAGGGAAATTCCTTTGGATATGTAGCACTGCATCTGCTCAGCCACAGAGTGTGGCTACGGTTGCAGCAGTGTCTGGATCCCTGGGGATGGGGAACTGCAGCAGTTGCACAGCTGTAGGGAAGAAAGGGAAGAGAAAGACGACATCTCTGGTGTATGCGGTGAGCTAGAGGCTTGAAGTTCCCATGGAATGATGCAGCTCTAGCTGTAACACAGAGCAGCACAAATGTTCTGGCATGGAGGAGACCCAGCGTCCTTGGGCCAACCAGGGCTGTAAAGGGGGTGGCAGTAGGCATGTGGTGGTTCTAGAAGTTCACATCTCAAGGCACAGCTTCAGTTCTTCCTGCAAGAGGGTATTCACCTGGAGCTAGAATGAAGGGTTGGAGCGACTGCAGGAGCTCAGCTGTGGGGTCCAACAGGGTAGCAGTAGCCTAGCTCAACACCGCCCTGGGGGTCTTGCAATGGCCAATGAGTCTCCAGGATGGGAAATCTCAAGGACTTCTCATGTTTAGGACAAAAAGTGTCCAGCAGTGCCTCCACTTCTAAGGTGACACAGAAGAGCAGCCATGGTGGCCAGGAGGTCACAGTGTGAGGCTGCCCTAGGGGCACAGCTCAGCCTGTGGGTTCTTGGGAGCTCTTCTGGCTGTGTTCAAAGCTAAAGGAATCACAGGATTCTCCAGCGGTAAAAACTCCAGGTGACCAGGTGTCCTGGTTCTCAGCTGATTCCAACTGGGTGCCAGCCTGGGTCTCTGTGCTCTACAGAACTTCTGCGTCTTTATAGTTTCTTAGTGCTTTTGTTTAGTTATCTTGTTCAAAATTTGGTTATTTAATCATTGATCAGGGAAGGCTTTCTGAAATAAAAGATTGTTAGAAACTTTCACCCACACTTCTTGCTAATGATCTTCAGTGTAACTTTTAGGAGGCCGAAAGGATTCCTTTTCAGGTCCAAGCATAGACTTGGTCTCCCCATTGGGTAATCCAGTACTCCTTCTTCATCAGGTCTGAGTCATCTGGGGACCAAAGCTGTGTCTGTGTTGGTCACAGAGTCAACACAGAACTCATACAATGCCTGAGCTGAACAGAGCTTTTAAGTATTCTCTAGGGAAAGGGTAAGGAAGTGAGTGAAATAGTGCATGAATGGAGAGAAATGCAAGTTATGAGGAAGAAATGATAAAATAAAAAAGAAAGGAGAGCAGAAAAAACAAAGAGAGGATGGAGGCATGGATGAAGGGAGGGACGACAGGCAGGAAGGAATCATCTCGGTTGTTACCTTCATTTTACTGTAGGTTAGGCAGGACACGTACTGATGCTACACTCCCTCGCCCATTGTTGGAGGAGAAAGAATCATCTGTTTCATTTTTGCTTAATTCTAGAATAAATGTTGCCATCATCCTTTCATAGAATTATGAATGGTGTATTTATTTGCTTCCATGACACGGCTTCCAAATACTCCATGGCAGCCCATTGCTCATGCGTTCTTTGTCACAGAATTAGGGAAATGTAGCATAAGCTTTAAACTTGCAACTACCACAAAGTGAATGAGGAGGGGCGGGGTTGCAGGTAGGGCTGGGATATGTAATCTTGGCTATTCAACAGTCACAATCCTTGAGACTTCTGCATTCATTTATCCTAGAAAATTACTGCTTTCCCTGACACCTTTTTTTCCGCCCTACTCACCCTTCTCTAATGAACCTAATCTAAACAGCGGCATGCCATTCATCTACCTTTTAGATCAAAGCAGCAATATTAACAGGACTCGTCACCACCACACCCCCTTGAAAGCACAGGGAATTTATACATTCAGTACATTTAGGCAAAATGGAGCTTTTAGATGACATCAATCTTCGAAGGTGTCCACACACAGAAATGGTATGCACATCTTATTTTCTACTTTGTCTTGCTAAGAAACACCAGTGTGTTTGGCATACAGCTCAGGTTCACCAAATAAGCACTAAAGAACAGATGACTGCACAAGGTAGGGTTGAGAAAAGACTAATTTGCTGTGAGGAAAGAACCCTCCTGTGTCTCCAGGCCCTCACATCCTAATGCGGCAAGAATATTATTATCCACTAGAGTCATAAAGCCTTTTATAGAGATATTTTCCCCCTTAGCCCTGTTATTTTAATTTGTGCACAGATTTTAACGCAGGCAATTTCCCCCTGCAAGGGCCTTTCACTAATAGAATTATACTGTCTTAGCTCAAAATGGTCTTTGGTTCTTAGTCCACTGGGCTCAAAAGATTATTTTCTTGCAGTGGAGAGCTCTCCATACTGCCCGGGAGCCCACCATTATCTGTGCAGAGCACCTCAATCCTCTTCATACTTCAAGAGGCCACACAGCAGGGCCCAGTGTGAAAATGACGAGCGCTAGAGAGCTCCAAGAGTTTATTTTCTTCTGGCTGCGCATCTCGGTTGCTGGCTTCCCGTCAATGCCATCACAATGCATGTCTTTCAATAAAAAGTGAGCCTAACAGGATTAAATGTAATTTAGAGTCAATAAAGAGAAGTTTGCCATCGGGCAGAATTAGAATAGACAGAATGATCAGAAGGTAGTGAATCTGGAAGGTTTTCAGGAATGCATTCTAGTGTACAGAAATGAAACACAGAAGGCAAAAAGAAAAAAGAAATTTTATTCTCTGCCAAACCTTTTGCTACTTGCTTGTCGCACACAAATCAATTCACAGTCTATTAATGTAATAAGAACTGTGCATTGTAGTTTACAGAGCGGTAAAAAGAAAGAAAAGGACATTTGTCTGCAGAATAGAAAACAGTATAATCTCACCACCCGTCTTCTTCATTGCTGTACAAATGGTAAATAAAGTGTTTTCAGTTCTGCATGACATGAAATGTGTTCCCACAAAAGGCACACATGAAGCCCATCAGAGAATTATACTTAGGGCAGGACAGTTCTTAAATCATTGCTGAGCAGGCAGCAGCTTTCAAATGCGGTCACTGTTCTAGGAAACAGCCCTCCATCTCCTGGGCAGGGTGCATCAGGAAATGTAATAGGGGAGCTCAGCACTAGGAAGGGGGTACCCCATCCCTACGGGTGCTGGCGCGTGTCCTTGTCCACATCAATCGTCTTAGTTCGGATGGAAGAAAGAAGGACACAGGGTGGACATGTAGCAAGAGTTAACTGTCAGGGATGATTTCCCAGATTGTTTTTGAGTCTTTGTATTAGTTAATAGAAAATAATAATAGTCGTTATTGCTTAGTAGGCACTGTAATTCTCACTGGGTGGGCTGCGTGCCATTTTACATGGATTATCTCATTGAATATTCACTATCCTTCTTTAAAGTTGTTCATTGTATTATTGCTTTATATATGGGAGATGAAAATCAAAAGATTTGCTTGAAATGGCCCATTCTTTAGGTGGAGCTACAATCGAACTTTGGGTCACATGACAGCACGCATGTCACTAACCTTCATTTCTGTTCAACCCGTCACTTGAATTTCAGAACTTTAAAAAGCTTTGGTTTGGTCGATGTCATGTTTGGAGAAGGGCAATCAGCTCCTTAGAAGGCAAGAGGCAAAAGCATAATGGCCCGTGTGAATACAGAAATGAAGAAAGTAATTTTCAGTACACAAGAGGGTCCTCCTAAAAAAGATAGGCACTGTTCATTTACTTTGAAATAATGCTGTGAAGTACAGCGAAGGTTTCAGAGACCTAGAAGAGCTCGCGCTGAAGATCTGTAGGACAGTTAAACTGTGTTTGAGGACATTCTGCTGTGGATTACGGGGACTCAGAATCCTTGCACTGGGGTCTCATTCTCTGCCAATGTGGCAGGAGAGAAAGCGATGTATACATTAATCTCTGCAAATATATGAGTGTATTTCTATATTGTCTCCCTCATGTAATAGCTCAGTAGTTTACACAAGTAACCTGCATTCTGTCTGCCTCAATTTGTCCATCTGCAAATAAAGAAAATAATTGTAAGATCTTTGTCCAGATTAAATAAATTAATCCGCATGTTAAATTTCCATTCCAAGTTAAGAATGTGGCTTAGAGGGCTGCCTGAAACCTCAGAAGACTAAAGAAAGTGCAAGCAGGTGCAGAGGCCAGGGATTCCATCCCTGGGCATGCCATGCTGGCCCCACACCCGGGGCACACTGAGATTGAAATTGAGACTGGGCATGGTGGCACACCCATGTAAGCTCAGCTTGGGAGGCTGTAAACAGGCAGATCACTGCAAGTCTGATCTAGTAGTTCAACCCTGAACACCCTGTAGACTCTTCCCTAAAAACAGAAAACAAACAAACAAACAAAAAGAACATGTCTTCATAGAGATTTACAAATTACTTTGATTTAGCAGATATCATGTTAGGTACTCATATATAAACACGAGTAAGGCCTGAAGTTATCCACTATTTGGAAGGAAAAAAAAAAAAAAGAAAAATATTAAAACAACAAGTCTTCAATTATTTTTCCCATTTTTGTCTTCCAGAGACGTTTGTACTTTTATATATAGATCTTTGATTCAGTCAGCAATATGGAACTAGGTTCACTCTACGGTATGTAGGTAGCTAATTTTCCAAGCGTAGATTACTAAAGAAGCCAACATTTTTTCAGCAAATGTCCTGTTGCTGTGTCTTCTGTTCTGTTGTGTCTATTTATGTGTCTATTCTACCCTGACTCATTGCTGCGTTTTATAATATGGCTTCACAGGATAACCTAATATCAAGGGTTCTAAATGTCTTCCACTTCGCTCTTTGTGCTTTACCTGTTCTTTTTCTTCTGGTTCCACATCAATGTTAGGATGCAGACTCTTCCTGTTAATTTAATACGAATTTCATTAAGTCTACCAACCATCTTAACAACATGGTTATCTTAACACTACTAATCTCTGCCCAGAAGCAGAGGGTGGCTTTCCCGTTTTCCGTTATGCTCTTCTTCAGAATACTACGGTGATCTTTCAGCTCTTGGTTAGTTATCATGCATAGGGTAATTTTCCTGATACTTTTTTTCTCAATGGATTAACTACTGGTATACATAATTACTGTTAATTTTTGTGCATTCGTTTCACATTATTCTACCTTGGTGAATTAATTAGCTCCGAATTCAATTTAATTTGTAGTAGTAGGATGGAGGAAACCTGCCACCATGATGTTAAGTGAAGTCAGTGAGAAGCAGAAAGTGAATTATTGTATGATTGCTCTTATGTGAGAAATTCAACACATAAATAAGGAGATATTAGTAGTCAGGGCTGTAGACTTCTTAGAGATGGAGAAAAGAAACAAAGGAAAGATAAAGATGGAAGGAAAAGGAAAGGGAGCAGGGAATCGTACATCACACATACCGATTTTCTAAAACAAAGGTAATTATCATGTATGCCAGTCAATGATACTAGCATGACATGTATATGAGCTTACATCCACCTGTTGCAATGGTTGTTTTTTTATTTATTTATTTATTTTTTTTTTTTTTTTTGTCTTTTTGAGACAGGGTCTCGCTATGCAGTTGAGGCTGGTCCTGAGCTCACTTTTGTAGCCCAGGCTGGTCTCGAACTCGCATCAATCCTCCTGCCTCAGCCTCCCGAGTGCTGGGATTACAGGCATGAGCCACCATGCCCGGCAATGGTTGTTTTTTTAAAAGATGAAAAAAATGATAAGTATCAGTAAGAATGACAGATCGGAGAACACTTTTAAGCCATTGATAGGTATACAAGTCTATACAGCTATTATGAAAACAGTACAGAGGTTCCTCAAAATTTAAAAATTAAACTGATATATGATCAAGCAATCCCACTCCTGGGCATATATCCAAGAAAAGTGAAAGAAATTGCCTAAAGGGTCTTCTGTCTTCCTCTGTTCATTGCAGCTCTATTTACATCGAAGACATTTAATCAAGTAAGTGTTCATCAACAGATGAATAGATAACAAAAACACAGCATCTATATCCAAGAGAATATTATTCAATCTTTTCATGTCTCTCAACCAAGAACTGTCTCATCTATATCACTGCCTCTCTTTAACATGCTGCATGGTTTAGTTTAATAGATTCTGCTTCTGGACACCATCAGCCCTACTGGTAATAGACACAGCGTTTTCTAGTTTTCAATCCACCACTTAAAATGTTGAACTCAGCTCTCCCATTTCAGCACCAAACAAAATTTCAAGCAAACTGAAAGTGAAAAGTTCTTCTTGGAATAATCAGATCATTTAGATCCTAGGAAATATCACTGTGACTGATGGTGAAAAGAGAGACAGTGTATCCCAACTTCTCAGGGAACAAAACTAGCCAAGGAAACTTCTGTGGAAACTTAACATAGTCCCAGAGCAGGGAACTGAAAACGTCATTGATGAATTGCTGGAGGCTCAGTGCAGAAAAACTTTTAAGAGTTAAAAAGAATGGCTTGCACTACGTGTGCAATGACCATTTTCTAGAAATTGCTCTAAATGTGTTCCATGGATCAGCTTTTTTAATTCTCAAAACAGCGTTAGCCTTGGGGGAATTGAGGCATTAGGAATATCAAATCAGTAAGGTGCTTAATGTTGCTTGACTAGTGGACATCAGTGCCTGGCTGTAAATGCAGGTGGGCTGGCCCCAGAGCTCACACGCTTAGTGACAACACCAGTAGTCCTACAGGAAGCCAGTCACTGATCAGGCAACATATACAGAAAATGCAAAAGCCTCACAATAAACATCTCTCTTCTCAGCAAATAGAAATGGCTTTTCCAAACCCTAACTCTGCATTTTAATCACCCTTTTGCCGTCCCTCCTCCTGGCAAAGTCTGTAAAATTTCTGCTCTCTTCGTGCTGTTGTTACTCACTTTTCTAAAGGCCAGCATGAAGTGGCTCTATGTCAAAATCTCTTCCAGCCTCATTCTCCAAATCCAGACATGCTCTAAGCTCTTTACTGTGTCCCTCGCAAGCAGAACCTAAGAGATCGTAGTGAGTGATGAATATGTGTTCTCTAGGTGAAGTGGGTTGCTGGTAATTAAACAGTATTAATTCCATGTATTTTGATTTATATTCTGTTCTCTCAGTCATAAGATTCAGGGCTCTGTTTTCTTTCTGCATAGCACTAGGTAATAGAATTGGTGTTTGAGGTTTATCATATAAATGTATTTTTTGGTTAGACAGTGTTGGGGAATTTTTTTTCAATATATATTACGAATGTCTTTATTATTCCCTAGTCCATAAAAATAATTAAAAGCTACAGGCCAAACACAAATTCCTAGAACACAAAAACTCAACTGGCACTGCACAACCAAATACAAAGGTTGCCAGACTCTTCTATTATGGGTTTCTTAATGAGAATTTGTACCTTTTCATTTAGTACAGGGCTCAGGTGTACAATTCTTCCTGATATTCCCAAGAGTTAGAAACTAAAGCCCTGTATCAAAAATAAAAATGCCCAAGGATCATTAGATGTTTTTAACATTCACAAATGACTTACTCTAAAATAAAACTTTATTTTAAGATACTCAAACTATTTTCTGAGAAGTGAATAGCAGGATGTAAATAATGTGTACTTGAGTTGTCAAAAAAAAAAAGCAAGGAAGGAATTAAAAATACAAGTGGATCTGATCCATCACTGTGATATCCAATGTCCAAGTTTCCCCTTAGATAAAGCACATAAAACGTGGGCTCTACAGGCCTCGGGTGACCCTCCAGACATCTAAGTATAGTATCTATGGACTTTTTAAGCAGAGTTAACCATTCCTATTTTTGCATTTAAAGGGCTCAAATTCTGTTTCCTTGACAGGCAAAAGCCAATCTATCTTTGTTATGGTTTATGTCTAGTCATCCCTCCAAAGCCTCATGCAATTATGAGGTGGGGTCTTCTAGAGTTTGAGACTTGACTCATGAGACACATTGGGACTGTGTGTTTTAGTACTGATGGGATTATAGGTCTGAGTACTTCTGGGATTATGGGTGTGGCCTAAGGTGGATAGGCTGAGGCAGAGAGCCTGAATGTAACAGAGAGAGAGACAGAGAGACTAATGCTGTTGCTCTCTGGTGCCCTGGTTGGTCAGTTGCCTCTGTCCAGATTGTTGCTCTTCTCAATAGGGAAGTAGGTCATGCCACACACTGTGCTCTGTAGAACTATTGTGAGGACCATATGCAATGTGTCAACTTTTAAAAAAAGAAAGGAGAAAAGAAAAAAAAAGTAATGTTGATTGAATGTGTTAATGTTTAATTGTTTGATCAATCTTATATACCTATATCTATTAATCTAAACTGATCTGATGATGAAAATATGTAATATAACCATTGTTAAATTTATACAATAAAAATATGAAATAAAAAAAAATAGATTGTTGCTCTTCCGCTGCCATGAACTGGATGCTCTCTGCCCTGTTCCACTCAGCCTTGGGCCAGCCAAATATAGACTGAAACCTCCAGTAACTGTGAGCTAAATAAACCTTTCCTTCCTTCATTTTGAGTGTTGGGTATTTGTCCCAGTAATGAGAGAAGAGTAAGACAATCTTGTTCTCAAATGCTGATACAAGCAATTAAAAATAACACTACGTAAAATAATGAAAGGATTGTTAGGCTTTCAGTGAGGTTTTTTGTTTGTTTTCTTTTGTTTTGTGTTGCTTTGTTTAGTGTGGTTTGTTTTCCTTTGTCATAACCTGGTAACAATACTAATGTGGAGGATTAATTAGGGTAATACCCGCCGTTAGATGCATCTCTAAGACAAAGAGCTGGCCTTTAAGCCTGTCAGAGATCTGCAGAAGGCCACTGCACTGCGAAGCACCTTTGCCCTGGCAGTAAAGATATTTATTCCACCTGGCAGACCCAGTGTGACAGACAGTACATAAAACAATGTGAATATTAATTTTCTGATTTAGGTAACAAAAATGCAGTACTCGTTTGTATTGCTGTAAAACTAGTAAAGACACTGTGTAGGAGAATACTCAAAGCAACAGTCTAATTAAAAGGAAAACTCAATTGTCTCACAATATAATATAAGGTGGCACATAACTGTAAATTAGATACATGGTAAAAATGAAAAAGACAGGCTAGATAGGAGAGGAATAAAATAAGGTTTGGAAATGTGCTTCTTAAATGAACACAAATTGTAAGATAATGTCTCATTGAACAATAAAAATAACAAACCAGTGGCAAAGATGTAATAGAATTTCCTGTGTATACTATTTTAATCTTAATATAATTTTCCCCAGAGCATCCACATTTATTGAACTACTATGACTATTTTTTTCTCACTCTGTCCACAGTTACTGAGAGCGAGCTCTTTGCTGTAAATAATTTTCCAATAATGAACACAAAAATGATCCAGAAATTCACCACAGTTTATAAAAGAAAAAATGGCCTGGCGCTGCTCATGGAATCGCCTTTAAAGAAGGCCGAAAGTCTGTGCCTGCTCGAAGCAGAGTCAACGCACAGAACAAATCCTCTCCTCTTCTCTCTCTATGTCTTCATGTGTGTCTTCAACTCTATACTTTCATTTTTCCTGTCTTTAAAAACAAAACAAACAGAGACTTCCACAGCTCACCAACCTGTGCTGGTCTGGACAGAGAGCTGAGGCCTAAGGAATACTGGCCCAGTTAACAAGTACTGAGGTAAGGTGGCCAAGATGCACACGTGTACAGAGGCGGCCTCTCCATCTACAAAGGGGATCGTGATGCCCACTAACTGCAAGCCTGTCACACAGGGAGGCATTAAGTAAACATTCCTGAAGTACAGAAGAGGGACTCCCAACTCCTGTTGGATGGAAGGTGTACTGGAGGGAGAAGATGAAACCACTGGGAGCCCAGTATCTGCCTCGGACCCGGGAAGCACAAGTAAACTCACAAATGCGGACAACACTGTGTGCATCCGCTTTTAAGTCCAGTCTGATGACCCCTCATCCCACCTTTGCTTACGCTTGCATTGGTCACTTAATTCCTGTGTTTATGTCATGAGAATCTAAAATGCAAAATTTTAGAAACTCCTCCAAGTAAAGATCACAGCTTCATTGTTTTAACTGGGGATAAATTTGAAATCAGAATCTGATTTGGGCTGAACATCAAGGCTCTTGGATGTTTCCAGACCTTAAAATTCTAATTCACTTTATTATTTTTCAGAAGACCAGAGTGAAAAGAAAGACTTACTCCCCTAAGCCTAAACAAAAATGTTCCAAAAACATTATAATACATTTTATTAAATAGATTCATTTCTTATTGAATATAGGGCATTTAATATAATGTGACTTCTGTCACTGTTTATTATATTAGATTAAATGTTGGAAAATTAAGGACTTTATCATAAAATGGTTCTATAAACAAAAAGAGCTCTGGTACCACAAGTACATTAGTTAGCAAGTATCTTTACAGAAAGGCATTATTGTTACAGCTGCCAATCATGAAATATCTTCATAAAATTTGCAGTATTTTTCTAGAATTATTTTAAGGACTTCAGTGGAAATTTTGCAAATCTCATTGTTTTATCTGAAAAATACATTGATTATAATACCAAAATATTAGAGGACATTTTTAAAATGCATTGCTAGACAGTGCATGTTCAAACTTCCTAATTACAAATCAGCTGGTACAGAAGCAGCTTAAAATCATCTGAGAAATCATCACCAGAGCAGACTATCTTTCCTCAAGCAGAAGTCTCTTCTCTGGGGCACACCAGCTGAGGACCTTCACTACTGAGGACTTTCCAGGCTGTTGTTTTGGATGACTTTCGCATACTCCTTGGCTGAGGTATAAGGGAGGCGAGGTCTAGCCGGATCTTCAAAATCAACATGAAAGAGACCAAACCGGCGGCTGTATCCATGGATCCACTCAAAGTTATCCAGAAGAGACCACGCACAATACAGTTGAAGATTAACCTTATCAACATGGATAGCTGAAATTTTTAAAAAAGAAAAATTATTTCTGGAAAACTTTCAAGAGAATACAGACAAAAATCAGTCATGAACATTGTGGACCCCTTATTCTTGCTTTGCAGGGCATCTCAGTAAAAAGAAAAACCCTGGCTCTTTTTTTCATGCATAGAGGCATGAACAGACAGGTACTCACACACACACACACACACACACACACACACACACAAATAGCACATGAGCTATTGCATGTTAGCCTGACTTAGCTACTCATAATATACACATATATCAAAACATCACGTTATAAGAACAATGAGATAGCTCAGTAGACAAAGTGCCTGCTTAGGCAACTGCAGAGACTGGAGATCAAACCGTGGAACCATGTGCTGCGTTGGCTCTGCCCCAGCACGCTGAGCTGGCCACCAAGGCCAAGTGTGGTAGTACACACCTATCATCCCAGCACTGGGGAAGCTGAAAATAGGAGTATCACTACTATCGCTGTGAGTCTGAGCTCTGTAGTAAGACCCTATACTATGCACCAAATACATTAAAAAGAAAAAATATGTTGTACACCAGAAATATGAAACTATCATATCCAGTTTTCTCCTCATACTTAAGCAGTGACTTCATTCAAGAAGTTGTTGTACAATATTCTCTCTTTTTTTTTTTTTTTTTTTTTTTTTTTTTTTTTTTTTTTTTTTTTTTTTTTTTTTTTGTCGTTTTGAGACAGGGTCTCGCTATGCAGTTCAGGCGGGCCTTGAGCTCACTTTTATAGCCCAGGCTTGTCTTGAACTCACATTGATCCTCCTGCCTCAGCCTCCCAAGTGCTGGGATTACAGGAGTGCGCCACCACGCCTGGTAATATTCTCATTATACGTTATTCATTCATTTTTAACATTTGGCTTATTAACACATTTAATACATTTTTAAAACCCATCATGATCCAAGCATCAACACACACTTTTTCTTTGTCCCTAGCAACATACTCATCAAAGTCATATCAAGCTTCTTTCTCTACTGCAGCCTCCAGGAGGCCAGAGCCTCCACTGCTACACTGGAAGAGGTGATAGTATGTGCTTGAGGCATTCTCTGAGCTTATCTTGTGTCCCCACGTCCAAACTAACATACATCTCACAAGTCTGAAAACACAGCCTCCCAAATCAAAAGTGAAGGCACAGAGCTCTGGCCAGGCCTACCTTAGACTAAGCGCAAAAAGGCAAGGCATCCTGTCTTGGTCTGGTTGGGCTGCTATTGCACAACATAGACTAACTCACCTGTACACCACACAAATGTGTCTTTCCTAGTTCTGAAGTCTAGAAAGTTGTACATCAAAATGGTGACAAATTTGTCCTCTACTAAGGGACCATAAGCTGACTTATTGATCAGCAGCTGCATGCTATGTCCCCATGTGGCAGAACAGACAAGGAAGCTCCTCTATATTTCTCCTTGCCTCGTCACTAATCGGATTTCGATGTGGTCCTCATGAATGTATCACCTCCTAATGATTCTACTCCCAGTATAATTGCAGTGGGGGGTGAGAATAGCAATCTGAATTTTAGGAAGACCCTACATCCATAGTATAGCACATTTCCTCTGCTCTTTATCTAAACTCAATAGTGCTGCATAAGCCTTTTCAAGACCAGAGAAATAGATTACCTCCTCAAAAATGCACATACACAGTATTCTATCTCATTTCATTTATGAATATTCCCAAGTTCATCCAAAGATTCTCTATTAGGACACCCAAATGTGGAGAATCCTCTAAATAATTGTGTAATAATTCTAATTGATTCAGTCCAGGAATTGGGTTTCTTTCATATTAGTATTTTAAGTTCAGCAAAGCTCTAAAATTCTATAAAGCTTTGCATGAAACACTTTCTTTTTAAAAAATCACAATAAGTAACACTCATTTCACCAAGCAGAAACTAAATGAAAAGTTAAAGTTATTTATGAAAATGGTTATATACTTTTTAAAGTTGTATGAAAACTAACACTGATATAGCAAATCAGATTTTTAATTGAACTGAGGGCTGCTTTCAACTGAAGTGACTGTAATATACAGGCAGGCAAGATTTGCTTTGCTGGCAGTCTTTATTTTTCAGGTCTCTTAAAAACACCACACCCATATTCTACCATATATGTTGGTCTACACATCTTTTTGTTTTCTGGTGTGTTCCTTTCTACCATGGGTGTTGCACGAGCAAAAGTTCCCTGACAGGTTCACTGGCATGTAACTCTCCACATTTGTGCAAAGAGGCATGCAAAGGGCTCTCTTTACAGCGCACCTTGGAAATGACCTACAGCAGAGATTATGTCAAACTGGGGTGCCTGTTTTAAAATAAAATGCTGTTAGAAAATGGAAAAAAATGCAGTACTCAGGCTATTAAGCTTTGCTGGAATAAAAATATTTGCTAGATAACATCTTTTCCTATCTGTTCTCATTTGCATGCATGTCTCCTTCACGGTCAATTATAATTTGTAAAATATTACCTTTTGATAATTTATTTTCAAAAGCCTGATTTAAGTACACGTTTCTAAGTATCAAAACACTCACACCCAAATACCACAATAGGAAACGATCATCTTTGTGGCTTTGTAATTAAATACACATGAGAATCTGATTTTGGGGGGCTTTTTGTTTTGTTTTGTTTTGTTTTGTTTTGTTTTGTTTTGTTTGGCAGAGCTACTGCCCAAAGAGAAAGCCCGCCCACCAGTTATAAGCCAGACAGTTTTAAAAAACAGACACAATTTCACTGATCACATATAAAGGGACTGATTCATGGGCTAAACCAGGGAATAGAAACGCGGTCCTGCCTGCTTGGAGAAGAACAAAAAGCAAATCGTGACAATTTCATTGTTAGCTGCCAGGAGGTCAGCAGGAAGCCCTAAACTGTCCAACTGACACTGGTGATGTCTCTGCATGCTCGCTGCAGGAGCATTCAGGTGGAGAATTACCTACTTAGACCAGAGGGACTAGCTTGCTGGATTCTTACTGTACCACTACTTGGAAAAAAGACAAAACCAGACTGGAACCTGCATGCCTCTCCTCTTCCAGTCTTCTCAGGACTGGGAAGAAACCATCATCACATTTCCCACCACCATGTTTTATGAGGGTCCAAATCTTGGCAGAAAGGGGCATCACTGCTGTGGATTCTCTTGCTTTCCTAAACCAGCGTTAGAGGCAAAGTCAACACAGACCAACAGATCTTTGCATGGGTACAGAGCACACACAGATACGAATTATATCCATTCCAGCGACTCGCAATGGATGATAATGCTTTAGAAAGGGTGCCACAGTCAACAGGATGCATGTACGGATGCAAAGAGAACAACTGCCAAGGTTTGCTTCAGTCTTGCTGTTTTAGTTGTAAGACTATCCTAGGGTTGCATTCTACACTGTCATGGAGAGAGAAGAGGGGGAGAGAGAGAGAGAGAGAGAGAGAGAGAGAGAGAGGCAGCATGCAGGTAGGCAGACAGACAGAGGACCTACAGCTACATCTGCCTTAGTAAGCTGGAACTTACTTCTGTTTGCTGAGGTTGGAGTTAGTGTGAAAACCTAGAGCCACATCAGGTGGAAATCCATCATCACGTAATTGATTTTTCTAGCGTGATCAATCTCCATTCTATACAAAATATTGGGTCTATACAAAATATTGGGAAACTCATAAATTATGGTAGAAGTTGACAAAAGGGGCCAAATTATTTTTAGGGTAAAACCAAATTCTTTATAAGTGTGTACACACTCAAATATACACACTTCCTTTAAAAATTTATTATTTTGTAGTATTAGGGAAAATCTTCAAGTTACTGGCTTAGGAAGCATAATTACACCAGTGTTAATCCAACTGTAAATCTAGAACCTGGGTGCACAACATCAATAGGACTTAGCTTCCCTAGTCTGGGCTTTGCTTTCAAGATTTCTGAGGGTTTGTAGAGGGCTTCCATAAATGTGGCAAAGCTATCCAGCCATCAAAGAAACCACTAGCTATAGATCTAACCTGCCATGACTAGGACAAGCAGAAAGATTTAGGACTGAAGAAAAGCCCGCAGCTTCACACAGGAGTAAAAGAGAGATAAAGCCTCAGGAATATGTGTAAAGCAAAAAAGGTAGAGCAGCATCTGGATTTCAGTGTTCATGTAATAACAAGTCACATCACACAACCAAAACCATCCAATGAAAACAAGTTTTCAATTTCCAAAACCGTAGAATGATGGCAATAGCACAAACTGTCAGTTAAAATCTGACAGTTGAACGTGAGAGTGGTAAACATTGTGGTTACCGTTGCCCAATGGAATATTCCAATATTAGGATGTATGAAATTATTTCTGTAGTATGAGGTGCAGATAAGTGTTCAAACTCAGAATCACATAGGTAAGAAGTGGAGTAGGAGATCCAGCACATAGAAAACTGAACCAGCAGGGGGCCAGTGGGAGACAGCCAGAAACAACTCGCTGACAAATATTGAAGTAGCTGGCTGCTAGACAAATCAGTTTAGGTCTTGAATTGAGGTGCTCCTAGACATAATACCCCAAATTGCTGGTATACTGTGTTTCTTTGTGAATGGAGGCACTTGTATTCCAAAACTATAATTATTACTGTAAATATTTCTAAATATGATCACATCATAAAATCATATATAATCAGATAGATGTGGGGAAATAATATAAAGAAGAATTCAATGGACAACAGGAAGAGTTCAGCTATTATAACTGTCACATGGACTGTACAATATTCAACACATAGAGACAAACTTGAGACGTTGTCTAGGCTTAAGAACACATAGAACTAAAGTGGCATACTTGGAAAATGAATTCTCTGTGGATTTGGATATTAATCTCAGGTGCACAAGCAGTGAGCCAAAAGGAGCCTCACATTTCTTGTGTGCATAGCAGAGTCAGTGGTATCTACTCTTCAGGATGACATGAATGCTAGCACGTGGCCCAGTCTATGCTGGTTTTCTGGTATTTTTCTTTGTGGCACCCCTCAACTAAATGTAGAATCCAAGACAAAAGTGTGCTTAGAGGACACAGACAGACTACAAACAGAGACAGAGACAGACTACAAACATGCGTGGAGAGAATAAAGAAGATTCGATGACACTGCAAGAAAGCGGCCATCTGCAATCCAAGTGGCGTGGGCTCAGGGGAAGAAGCCAAGGCAGCTGACGCCTTGATGCTGAATTTCCAACTTCTAGAACTGTGAGAAAAGAAATGTCTATGATTTACTTCTCCAACAAGATTCTGGAATTTCACTATGGCAGTCCTAGATGTCTAATACAGATTGAGACCTGACAATTTCCATTTTTAGCCAAATCCATGAGTGATTTTCACATATAATTGCATTTGAAAATCACAAGTCTTGGATATGCAGGTTTTTAAATAAGTTTCTAAACCCAAGGACGTTCATCTTGAGGGCTAAAAATGTTGCAGATTTTTCTTCATCCCCTGACCCTAGTAGTCCTAGGTAGATCTGGGATAAGCAAAGCAACCATGTCTAAGATAAACCATATCACTCTCAAGAAATGAACCACCACTGAGAGATAGGAGATGCCTGGTGTTCATGACACCGTAATGCCTTTTTTTTTTTTTTTCCGTAATGCCTTTTAAAAAGAACTCTTCCCTACTATTGGTAGGAGTGCAGACTGGTAGAATCACTATGGAAATCAGTGTGGAGATTCTTTAAAAAGCTAGGATTGCAGTCCCCATTCAAGCCAGCTATTCCTCTCCTGGCTATTTTTCCAGAAGAATTGAAAATGACATACCACAGTTATATGTGTGCACCCATGTTTATAGAAGCATAATTGGCATATAGCCAAATCCTGGAAATAACCCAGATGTCCTTCAGCTGAAAAATGGATAAAGATGATACAGGATTTTTACACAACAGAGCATTACTTAGATATAAAACAGGACAAATTTGAGTAGTCTCTTGTCAGTAAGTGGATGCAACTAGAGAACATACTCTTAAGTGAAATAAATCAGACCCACATGTGCAAACATCATATTGTCTCCTTAGTGTGAGAACCTGAAAGAGAAAATGGAATCTGAATGATAAAATAGATACTAGGAAAACTGAATGAACTTATTCAAATGGAAAGATCTACTGAGTTGAGGGAATGAGTGAAAGAGATACTATGTAGGTAAGCAGGATGGTTTGGACCACTTTACTGTGCATTTTTTCTGGCATATGGAAAGGAGCAGATAATAATTAGTTTATTCTCCTTTTTTGAATTATTTTTAACTTTTCTCTTCATAATTTCTTATACATTTATTACTTTTTTCTCTCTTCCAATTTCACATGTGTATATCTGGTAATATGAATAACTGGTTGGAAGACGATTATGCATTACAATACTATAAAATTCATATTACTTTGTTAAGTGAAATTCTGTATCACTTGTAATATTTTCTGTTTTAATATGACTTTGTGCTCTCTTTATAAGATATATAAGAAAAGTTTCAGAATGCCTTTTGAGCCCACTACTCATTTGAACTCTGGTTTCACTGAATCAGGAAAATTCCTCTCGATTCAGTGTGTTTGGAGTAAAATGACGAATCACAAAAAGAACTATGTAGAACCTTGGTGTGACCTTACTTAAAAATCATTGCAACTGTATGCCAGTAAAGGATCTTCAGAAGATCATCTTGGATACTGATGGATTCTAAATACAATGATGACTATCACTGTAAATGAGAAAGAAGAAGACACACTGGGAAGAAAATGCTGTGAAGACAGGCAGGGATCAGAGAGCTATGTGTTGGTACCACATCCCCCACGGCTGTGGCAGCCAGCGGAAGCCAACTGAAAGGCATGAAGTAAATGCTCTCCCACAGCCATTGGGAAAGACCAATCCTGCTGATAAATTAATGCTGGATTTCTGGCCTTCGCAGCTGTGTGAGACTGTATTTCTGTTGCTTTAAGTCCCCAGGTTTGTGATACTTCGTTACAGCAGCCAAGGGAAACTAATGTACCATCCTCTTTTAGAGGGGTTGCCAATTGGGCTTGGAGTCCCAAACCACCCACCTGATCTTGCTGGGGGCTTATGAAGAGTCTCTCTCAAAGTCTGCTGAAGTGAAAGAGAGAAAGCCTTCTGGGAACACAGTTTGAAGCTGATTTTCTGGCAATTGCCCCCCACATTAACTTTGAAAACATGTTTCCCTGGGTTTATGGAAATTCACAAATGCATTATAATTGGAGAACATCTTTAGCTGGATAAATGTTCCCACAACAGAACTGGAACGCCGGCTGTTTCCCGCTACCCCCGCCCTTTCCTTATGAAACATAAAATAAAACAACATCAGGAGAATCTAAACATAGAAAATGCACAATAAGCCTCCCCCATACCCCACTTCCAGCTGAATACCAGTAGCTGGACAGCATCTGTGAACTGCCCAGTTAATCTCAAAACAGGAGGCCGTACCTGCAGAAGGCAACTCTTGGTAGCAAAACCTATGATCCTCTAAAAAGAAAGCCTTTGAATACCAAAGGCTAATTTTTAAATATTTTATAAGAAAATGCCAATTAACCAAAAATGAGCTCTGCAGATTTCTTAATTAACTGTATTATTCTTACTTCCTATATTATTACACTGTTGGGGTAGGGGGTGGAGTTGCAAAGTGCAAGCAATTGAAAGAGATCATTTATAAAGCTGATGTGAGAATAGGAACATGACCATGTAGCTTCTATAATTTTTTCCACCTATATAATCCATACAGTTACTTCTGCTCCAGTAGAGAAGTGCTTATTATGGTAACCAAATACTTCCAGCCAGAGAGGCTCTGTTCAAACAAAGGCTGCCTTCCTTCCACTCTCCCCATCTTCTCTTTATACCTTGCTTCCTTCTTTCTCTTTGGTACTTATTTTCTCCCTCCGTGCAATGGGGCAATAGTATTTTCTTCATGGGATTGTGGTAATACATACAAAGTTCTGTAACACTTCATTTGCACATTTGCAGTAAACACACAACATAGCCAAGTTCATGGTTGCAATTGTTCAATTGTTTTTTTTCCCTCTCTCAGAAACTTGGAGGACAATGAATAAAATCTGCTTCATCTCTTTCTCCCATCTGGCTTCCAACAGATTTCAGAGGGTTTAGAGTCAGCATAAAGTGCCAGTGCTGAGAATCAGAGAAAACAGGGCATCGTGGGAAAGCACACCATCTGGGACCAGGGTGCGCTGTGGGAGTGGGTCAGGTGAGGGTCATGCAGCTTAGGCCAGTGCTTCCAGGAATTGCGGTGCTGTGCAAAGTCGGTAGGTTCACTGTGCCTGGAGGTGGCAAAGATGTCACTCCAGGTTCTCAGGAAGCTACAGCAGCATCTTCCCTACGTTCATAACATAAATAAATTTTCTAAAAATTTGGAACAAGATTTTTAAAACTTTCTTTTCCTGCAAGTATAAGTATGTGGAAGACATCGTAATCAAATTATCACCCTTTGAGCATTTCATCACAGTCTTTGAAGAGCAAAAAGAAAGGAAGAAGAATCATGAGAAACAATAGCATGTCAGCTAATTTATTGGGTACCATCTCAAAGGTTCCACATTTATGTTTTATCATCTAATATTTACAGTCAACATACAAGGTAGGCACTATCACTGTCCCTATTTCACAGATAAGTGAATTGATGCCCAAGAAGATTATGTAACCTTGCTAAAATTCATACAACAAGTAAGTGGAAGAGTAGAGAAAAAAAAAAAAGCCAGCAGGGAGATGCTCAAGGCCACTCGCCAAGCAGTACACCGCACTCAACCTCCCACACACACACTAAGGTGGAAGATCAGTCTTACTCAGAAAGGTGGGAGAAGTGGCTAAGGAAGCAGTTTTCTGTAGTGAAAGATCCCAGAGACCAAGGATAGATAGATAGGAATTTTTACTGCTTCCAGCCAGCGTCCTTTCTTAGCTGGAACAGAGGCTGGCCTTGACTGATGAAGTTGAAAGGAGTTGGGCTAAAGTCTTTGGGGAAGTTCTCAAAGGAAAACCACAGAACTGGCTGGTGGGAGACATGTCCTCAGTCGCTAGTGACCCAATAAAAGCTCCATCCTACAGTTCATAGCACTGCCTAATTTTAACTTTCTTATAAGCCCAGGATCTTGAATACTTCTGCAATAGAAATTAGACCTTAAAACCACTGCCGTTCTTCAAAGCTGGATGTCTCTGCTGTCATCCTCAACAGCTTAATAGGTTTTGCTAGTAACAAACTCTACTTTCAAATTAAAGTGTCACATGGATGAGTATGGCTCATGGGTAGCCCCTCTTGCCCTTTCTTCAAAGAAACCTGATAAACCTCATCCTTTACACTGATGAGGCAAAACTCAGATGAATCAGGCATATTCAAAATATGCCACGCACCCAGGAACTGCAAAAGATGTCCACTGCACTCGATTAAAAAAGGTAACAGCAACCAAGGGAAAACAACAGCATGCATGAAAACTCGGGTATGAGAAAAGTTGAATGTAGATTAAAAAAAAAAAAAAAAGGGACACCGGTTCTACAAGGAATGATAAGGAGAAATACAAGGCAGTGCATAGCTCAAACAGATTCTCTCAGACTCTTTAAGGATTTTAACTTTTTCCCCTCCAACAGCAATAAAAATGCATTGGAAGATTTTTAACAGGGGCATGATGTTAGCTAAACTGTATTTTTCAATATTGCCATGAACTCTGTGAAGAAGAGAATTGAGTGTAGCAAGGAGGAATGAAAAAGAATGTCTCAGAGAGATTGCCAAGAATCATGAGAGGATGTGCAGGAGGTCTAGGGTGGCACAAGGGAAGACAGCGGCAGATGGGTTCCACACACACTCAGACGGATCAACACCATATAATGATTCAGTGGGCTAGCAGTGGTGATGAGAAGACTCAAAAGTAAGGTCAGTATAGTAGACAATTGTTTCGCACTCTGAATTAGGTAGTACAGGGTATAGAGGAGTTTTAGGAGCAAAAGCAAAGATAATGAGTTCAGCTTCATTTCAATACCTATAAATTGCCTTTTATTGCCTGCTGATGGAGACTTGGGCATATGGCATTTGGGTAAACAGATATGGAGCTCATGGTAGAATCTGTGATGGAGCTAAGAATTCTGGAGTTGTCATAGACATGGTAATTGCAATTATGGTTGCTTTAGTCTCAGTACTCAGGGAAGCTAAGGCTGGAGATCACTAGGTCAAGCCCAGCCCAAGCAACTTAGCAAGACCCAAGATCAAAATATAAGTTTTTTTTTTTTAAAGCTTTGTATTTAATCCTTAGTAATGCAAAAAAAAAAAGAGAGAGAGAGAGAGAGAGAGAGAGAGAGGAAAATGGAGGAGGAAAAGGAG
>PVJA010016845.1:0-25086 GCA_004027025.1 Myocastor coypus
TGTGGTCTGTAGGTGGAGGTGGAGCTTTGGGATTGAGTAGTCCTGGTAGGCTCGTGGACCAGATCGGTTGCCAAACGAGCTATTTGATGGTTTCGGTGCTGGAGCTTTGGCTGGAGGGGTTCAAAAAAAGGGGGGGCTTCGCGGAAAGGGAAGGCAGGCCAAGGGTCCTGACCCAGCTAGCTCGCGGGCTCAGCTCCCAGCGGTGCGGTTTGGGTCTGGGCTGGAACAGGAAGTTAGTCACGGGAACGCAGAGGCGGGGCAGAGAGGGGCAGGGAGCTTACCCGCGGCGGGTGCGCAGGCTCAGCTCCCAGCAGTGTGATTTGGGTCTAAGATAGCCTCTTTAGTAAGTGATGCTGGGAAAACTGGCTTCCCACACGCTGAAGATTAATACAAGACCCATGTCTGTCACCATTCACTAAACTAAATTTGCTTTTTCTTTGTTTCTTTTTGCATGCATTTGGTACAGGGCCCCACTATGAGCTCAGACTCGATTGATTCTCTTGTTTCAGCCTCATCAGTGCTGGGATTACAGGGGTGTGCCACCATACTGGGTCTCGGTACCAAGTGCAACACTAAAGTTGAAGTGGATCAAAGACCTACATACTAAAAACAGAAACACTCATTCTACTGGAAAACAAAGTAGGTAGAAACCTTGAAGACATTGGTGTAGACAAACACTTTATAAATAAAATCCCAACCACACAAGGAGCATCACAAAGAATCAAAAACTGTGATCTCATCTTATTAAAAAGTTTTTGCACAGCAAGAGAAACCACCAACAAAGTGAAAATATAACCCAAAATGTGGGAAATGTTTACTAGCTGTTCCTCAGAAAAAGTATTCCTATAAGGGCTGGTGAGATAGCTCAGTGAAATAAGCAACTGCATAGGCAAGTGCAGGGACAAGGGTTCAATCCCTTTGCACCATATGTTGACCAGGACTGTGGCATGCTGAACCAGCCACAGAGACCTGGCATGGTGGCACATGCCTGTAATCCCAGCACTATGAAAGCTGAAAAATAGGAGGATCACTACAAGTCCAAGCTGTGTAGTGAGACCCTGTACCAAATACATTTTAAGAGCCAGGTATGATGGCACATGCCTGTAATCCCAGAACTTGGGAGGCTGAGGCAGGAGGATTGCTGTGAGTTCGAGACCAGCCTGGGGTACAAAAGTGAGCTCAAAGCCAGTCTGAACTGCATAGCAAGACCCTGTCTCAAAAAGACCAAAAAAAAAATACATTTTAAAAAGCAAAAGCATTACTATAAAGTATAATGAACTGAAAAACAATCAGAGCTCTCAAATTTAAAGAACCAATCCAAAAATGGACTTCTGAGAGAAATACATGGTTGTCAGGTAAAGAAATACAAACATAAAACAAATATATGAAAAAAATGTTCAACGTTATTGGTCATTCAAGATATGCTGATCAAAACAACACTGAGATCCCATCTTACCCCAAAAAAGAATGGCTATCATCAAGAAATCAATCAATAAGAAATGCTGGAAAGGCTGTGGGGAAAAAGGAACCCTTCTCTACTGTTGGTGGGGGTGCAGGCTGCAACAACCACTGTTGAAATCAGTGTGGAGATGCCTCAGAAAACTCAGAGAGGAGGTCCCATTTGACTCAGCTATTTCTCTGCGGGGTATTTTCCCAGAAGAATTAAAAACATCATACCATGTATGTGCTCCCACGTTTACAGCAGTGCGATGTGTCATAGCTATATCTTGAAAACAACCCAAATGCCCATCAGCTGAGGAATGGATTAAAAAAAAGGTGTGGCCTTTTATATACCATAGAACACCACTGGGCCATAAAGAAGGATAAACTGGAAAATTTTATAGGTAAATGGATGCAATTGGAAACCATACTCATAAATGAAATGATCCAGTTGTACATGTACAAATGACATATTGTCTCCCTAGTGTGAGAAACAGAGTAAATAAGATATAAAAAGTAGAACAGATTGTGTAAAATGGAAGAAACTGTTCAGGGGTGGGGAAATGGAATGAATAAGGAAAAGAAAAAATATAAATAGATGTACAAGATAGATAATATAATTGTATTGGTAATTTCTCTTAGTTTGATGAAAAGAAAGGTCTGTGTGAACATTATTTGACTATTAAATGCCAATATCTTGTATTCTGAGTAATTAATTTAAAGATAACAATATGTAATTAACCATCATTAGCCTCCTCTTGTTTACAATATTATTTTTTCTCTTTAAAAAAATTTTTAAGTTCAACTTTATGATGCCTTTTTTGGTGCTGGAAATAGAATTCAAGACCTTAAAAAACACCATCTCATAAAAAATCTATAAAGTGCTAAGCAAGGGATCTCATTCATAAGCACTAAGAAATGCTGGATTATGGCGTGTGAGGAGAGCACTTACCTAGTACTTACAGGGCTCTGGGTTCAATCACCCAACACTGCAAAAATTAAAAAAATAAAAGAAATGCTAGTTGCATATCTCCTTTCTTCCTCTGCAGCAGCTTGCCAAATGATCATTGCTCATGCTTCAGGCAGAACACAGGGATAAGTGCTGGGGGGTTAGCTGAGTAGAATAAGCACTTGCCTAGCAAGTGCAAGATCCTGAGTTCAATCCCCAGTACCACACACACAAAAAAAAGACATAGGAATATTCCTTGCTCCTCTGGCCAGACAGAGGCTGTGTTATGGTTTATAACTAGATGGTCTCCACACAACTGTCAGGCAATGATGGATGGGGATTCTGGGAGGTGACTAGCTCCTGGGGCCTGATACTCTTTAGTGGCTTCATTCACTGATGGGTTTATATCTAAGTGTGCTGTTGAGAGCTGAAGCCTGGTGGGAAGGGGTGGGTCATGGGGCGTGGCCTAGAAGGGTGCCTCTCCCTCCCCCTCCTCCTGGATCCCTCTCTGCTTCCCACCGCCAGGTCACAGACTGTTTCTCCTCTGTTATGCCCTCTGCCCTCCCACCTTGCCTTGGAGCCAAAGTACTATGAACTGAAACCTCTACAAACTGTGAGCCAAAATGAACTTTTCCTTGGAACTGTGGGTGTTGGGTGCTGTGTCTCAACAGCAAGAAAGTAACTAAGACAGAATTCTTGGGTAAGTTCACTCTCTTGCATTTCCTTGTTGGGGGTATTCTCTGTTTTTCTGGTTTCTGTTAATGCTTAATTACCAGCTTGCAAAAGGTACAAAGAACTGGTAAGCTGAGTGGTGAACTTTCAAATCAATTGCATGGCCCCAGAGGCCACAGGGAGAGGTGCAAGAATCTCATACTTTGAGCACTAACAGACAATTACTTCCCATGATCCTATTCAGTAACCACCGAACCCAGATTCAAAGCATTAATAGCTGAGGGGGAGTAAGGATGGTTGATTGCCCTTTTCAGATCTCTTAAGTGTCTGCGAGGAATTAGAAGCCTTGCTGCCTAGGCTGACTGCCGGAAGTCAGTCTTGGCTTAAGACACTGCATGAGGAAGGGGTACAACTAGGAGGAGACTAATCACATTAAATGGGATTTAAACTGTACATTTTGAGGCCAGGTGAGGTGGCACATACCTATAATCCCAGAGCCCAGGAGACTGAGGCAGGTGGATCCTGTGAGTTCAAAACCAGCCTGGACTACATAGCAAGACCCTGTCTTAGAACAAAACAAAAATGGTTGAGGTAATAAGTTGTATATTGTATGCTTTTTGCTACAATGAAAAATTGTAAAAAAAAAAAAAACCTCTATCGTGCTAACAGGCACAAACTCCCTGTATTGTATCATTATATATTTTTCATTTGGTTGGTTTTTGAGACAGGGTCTTACTATGTAGTTAAAGCTGACCTTGAACTCAATACATAGTCCAGGCTAGCCTTCACCTCACAGTCATCCTCCTCTTCCTCCTGCCGCAGCCTCCCAAGTGCCAGGATTACTGGTGTATACCACCTCACCTGGCTTCAGAAACAGCTCTACAGTACTGGACAAGGCCATGTGTCACCACAGGTGGGCCAGCTCCAGCCAACAACCAACAGGAAGCCAACATCCTCATTCAGAAACTGAATTCCACCAGCATCAACAGCTTGAGTGCCTGGAGGCCCATAGCTGCACAGGACCATGAGGCCAGCTGAAACCTGAGCAGAGACTGGCTCCGACAGGCCTGGCCTCCTGAGCCACAGAGCCCACGGTACCAGTGTGCAATCACTAAGCCACAGTAACGGGTCACGCAACAACAGATGCATAATACAGAAGGGCAAGGTAAAGGACAGCCTGACTCAAGTCACTCTTCCAGCACGGCCCAAGGGAAACATTATAAGGAAGCTTTGTGACCCCAACTTTTGTGCAACATTGGAAGAAAAAATGCCCAAGGTGGACAGCAATGGCCCCTTGGCTACCAATCCTAAACCAGGTACAGTGGTGCATGCCTATAATCCCAGCACTCTAGAGGCAGAAGCAGGAGAATCGCTGTGAGTTTGAGGCCAGCTTGGGTTACATATCAAGATCTTTTCTCAAAAAATATCCCACAAATCTTAAATTACAAATATTTATAGATCTACCAGTTCCTAGGCCTGACAATTTTGTAATCCATGTGAGTCTCAGGTTTTTTAAGCTGGAAAGATCAAGCTAATAGCAGGAAGTGAAGTTGTGTACCTGTAAGTCTAGCTGCTCAGGAGGCTGAGGCAGAAGAGTCACAAGTTTGAGGTCAACCCCAGCACCACTCAAACAAGACAATGAACCCAGTCATGTGGTGGTTAGCTCTGGGCAACAAAAGGATCAGAACACTGAGCAGTAAATGTGCCCCAAGGCAATCCTGCCCTCAGCAGTCATAAGATAATTCACTAACCCTGAACAAAACAACACGAGGTAAGCCAGGCATGGTGGCGCACTGCTGTTATCCCAGCACTCAGGAGGCTGAGGCAGGAGGATTGCCATAACTTCGAGGCCAGCCTGGGCTACATAAGCTGAGGTCCATCTGGACTACAGAAACACTGTCTTAAACAACAACACAAGAGAAAAATATGCCTTCCTGCCAGTGAGGAAAAAAAAAAATCCTTTCAATGCGGTCAAAGTAAGTGATCCAGTCCACACGCAAGGTTGATATACAACTTTAGTTACAATGTGGGCATTCCCTAATGATGAGCGGGATATGCTGACAAATACACTTCTGAAACAGCTACATTCAATAGCACATGTTTTTAGATAAAAATTGATATCTACACTATGTATACAGCTCTCCAGGGCAAGGGATCATAAACAATAAGGGGAAGAAAACACAATATAAAAGTAAGCAGGAGCTGGGCGTGGTGACACACACCTGTAATCCCAGTACTTGGGGATGTTGAGGCAGGAGGATCGGAGCCAGTTTGAGACCAGCCTGGGCTACAAAAGTGTGCTCAAGGCCAGCCTGAACTGCATAGCAAGACCCTGTTTCAAAAAGACAGAAAAAAAAAAGTAAGCAGGGGCTGGAGAGATAGCTGTGTGGCACAAGTGCTTGTCTGGCAAGTGCAAGGTCATGAATTCGAACCCCAGTCCCACAAAAAAAAAAAAAGAAAAGAAAAAGACTGGTACCGGTTAAACAAAAGTAAGCCAACTATTCAAGTACTTTAACAAAGAAAATAATGGATGGCAACTAAGAGCATGAAAGATTAACACAATTAGTCATTAAGAAATAGAACTACATGAGATACCACCACACACTTATCACATCTTTAATCCCTCACAAAAACCCGAACCTCAGGCAGGGCATGGTAGCACTCCTCACACTCAGGAGGCTGAGGCAGAAGTTTTAGGCCAGCCTGAGGTACAAAAATGTACACACATACGAACATACCTACATAAACATCCCAGCCTCAGCCAGACATGGAGATGCATACCCATAAGCTCAACACTCTGCAAGGCCCAACCAGGAGTTCAGCCTGAGCAACTGAGCCACTTAGTGAGCCTTTGTCACAAGAAAAAAATAATTTCAAAAAGCACTGGGGATGTAGCTCAGTGCAAAGGCCTAGAATTCAGTCCTTGGTGCCACCAAAAAAAATAAATAAATAAAATCACCACTCCCCGCATGGCTTGGAGTCAGTCACCCATGGCTCACTTAGAGTGGGTCAGTGCCTTCACTCTTCTGTACTCCTATCATGAAATTCTGTGACTTCCTGTCTCACCCTGCATGGAACACTAGGCCACCTGCCTCAGCACCCCCTTTTTCCTGCCTTCCCCCGCTCCTGCTCTTGCCTTGGCCACCACAGTTCCTTCTCAATTGTACCCTCCAGGGCTCGGTAAATCCTTGACCTGTCAATCCATGAGTCCATATGATTTTCCCAAATCCTAGGTACACAGTTTGAAAAGCTTAACCCAAATAGGACATGGCTTTGCTTTTGCTTTAGCTAGGCAGCTATCACGAGTGCCGAATGGCAAAGGTTTCCTTTTACGCCCAGTCAGTGTATGAGGAAGTGTTCTGTGTTCCAGATGAAGCCAAGAAGGGGAGGGTCTATATTCATCAGGGAGCCGCAGCTCAAGGAGTCAAGAAAAAGTTTTCCATAACTCAGGCAGACAAGGATCAATGGCTTTTATTTTTGTTTGCTTCTTGGGTTTTTGAGACAGGGTCTTACTATGCAGTTCAGGCTGGTCTTGAACTCACTTTGTAGCCCAGGCTGACCTGGAACTCAACATTGATCCTCCTGCCTCGGCCTCCTGAATGCTGGGATTATAGGTGTGTGCCACTGTGTCTGGCAGTATTAAAGTTTTTTGTATTATTTTTGGGAAGGGTCTACAGGGTGTTCAGGGTCTCACTACTAGACCGGACTCATAGTGATCCACCTGTTTATAGCCTCCCAAGACCTGGTATTACAAGTGTGCACCACCACACCCAGTCTCACGATAGTCTCAGTGCATCCTGAGAATCGAACCCAAGGCACTCAGTATTAGTTTTAGGGGCCTGGCAGGATGGCTCAGTGGTCTAAAGCGCCTTCTGAGGAAAGCTTGGATGGCTGCAGGGACCACGGTTCGATCCCCGGCACCACATGCTGCGCCAACCCTGCCCTGAGGGCAGGCTGAGCCGGCCATAAAAAATAAATAAATAAACAAACAAACAAAAGTTCTGAAACAAGAAAAAAAATAAAAATTAAAAAATAAATAAAAAATAATTTTAAGAAAGTATTAGTTTTAAAGACCTGTGCAAAAGCCACTTCATAAACTCCTGCAGTGCCTCCCTAGGCCCCAAATCCCCAGAGGCAGGAGGAGTAAAAGAACACACTTCTCTCTTCTCTACAAACACTGTTGGCTTAGGCAGAGAATGCATTTTGAGTGGTAGGAGTGGTCACTCGGCCACAAGTCCCTCATTCTCAGGCTGAGAACTCTGCCGTGGGCCCTTTTTATTCCTTCCCTTCCTGTATAAATCATTCTGTGGCTCATAGGTAAAAATGCAGGTTTGAGCTGGGCGTGGTGGCACACGTCTATAATCCCAGCACTTGGGAGCCTGAGGCAGGAGGATCAGTGTGAGTTCAAGACCAGCCTTGGCTACAAAAGTGAGCTCAAGGCCAGCCTAAACTGCATAGTGAGACCCTGTCTCAAAAAGACAAAAAAAAAAAAAAAAAAAAAAAAAAAAAAAAAAAAAAAAAAAAAAAAAAAAAAAAAAAGAATTCTGCAGTGAATTAAACTACTTAAATGAGCAAAGGGAGATCATTTGGCAAAAATCGGACCTTCACTCAAGATGAGATCTTCACCAGAAGGACAGAATTTCCAAGGGAAGCTGAGAGTTAACAAAGGAAAACAAAGTAAGAAAGAAAACATTTCAGTTCTAATACGGGAGATGGTTGAGGAATCCAAAACCTTGCTTTAGGAAATCCTAGAAAACACAACAGGCAAGTACACACTTCTTTAGTCCCGCCCTGCCTCTGGCTCTGGAAAACTCCAGCCTGAGTAAAAAAGTGACCCTGGGACTCCCTGGGGGCATAGGACCACGCTTTCAGAATGGCTGCTCCAAACTTTTGCCCATGGCCTAAGATCGAGTCTACTGTGTTTGTTTCCCTGACTAACTAGGAGCAAACAGCATGGTCACTGATGTGAGTCTGGGACTCGGAGGGGATTCCCCTTTTCTTTCTCCAAAGGTCCCTGCGGGACTCTGCGACAGCCAGATTTCCGGGTAGGCGGTCCTCCAATGTTCCGCAAGAGGGCGCTGCTAGAAAACCTCGCCTCATACCTCACTGCTGTCCCTCCTCCTACCCGCTCACGCACCCAGGTTCACACCCGCGTCCGAAAGAGAAGGCGGTGCCCGGAAAGGGGGCGGAGTCACGGCCTGATTGGACGATCTGCTTCTGCCTCACGGCCCGGGGCGGACCTTCTTAGCGTTAAATGCTGGCAGGGACAGCGACTCCAGAGCAGAGTTCGGAGTTGCACCTCTGCTGGAAGATTTTCGTCACTTACCGAGGTTCGCCGGGTCATGGTGCCAGCCTGACTGAGAAGAAGACGCTCCCGGGAGACGAATGAGGAACCACCTCCTCCTGCTGTTCAAGTACAGGGGCCTAGTCCGCAAAGGGAAGAAAAGCAAAAGACGAAAATGGCTAAATTCGTGATCCGCCCAGCCACCGCCGCTGACTGCAGTGACATCCTGCGGCTGATCAAGGTAACGGGAGGCCCAGACTTGCGGCTTGAGGTCCCTTCCCTGTCCCCTCTTCGCCGGGGCTGATCGGCCGAGTCTGCCCGTTCCTCGCCTCTGAGCTGGCCCTCATTTTTCCTTCTGTTTCTCTTTTCTTCCATGTGCGCCACCCCAGGAACTAGCTAAATACGAATATATGGAAGACCAAGTGATGTTAACCGAGAAAGGTAATGCTCCAGCGGCGGGGTGGGGCCGGGCGGCGGTGCCTGCCTCTCACCCGGAGGCCAACGCCGTCCCTGCCTCTTTTTTCTTGCAGATCTACTAGAAGATGGCTTCGGAGACCACCCCTTTTACCACTGCCTGGTTGCAGAAGTGCCCAAGGAGCACTGGACTCCTGAAGGTAACCCCTCGCCCTGCCCGGAAGCCGAGAAAGCAGAGCGAATGTTGTGTAAAACTCGTAGCGCCTGCTGTGTAGAAGTTCCAGCCACACTGGCTGAGGCCACTAGACACCTGGCGGGTATCCTCACCAGCCAGTGTTGAGATTACTGAGGAGAAAACTGCTGTGCGGCACTTTATAACAGGGCGGGTTAAAAGAACTGTTTAAGTAAGCCTCAGTACTGTGGAGACCCGGAAGAGTTAGGTATAATGTCATTTGTTGTTGTTCAGTTTCATAAAATGGTTTCTTGTTTGACCCTAACCTAACTTTTTTTTTGTAATCGTGTTAAATCACATTTTTTTCTTTAATTTGTCCCAATCTTCAGGTTACAGTCTCTAGCTTCGCCATGTACATGGCCCTTCCGTGTACATGGATGGGCGGGGAGGTAACTAAAAGATCCTTTACACAATAAAGTAGATGATCATGATAAATGAGGTAAGGTCCTATTATCGCACACTTAAAACACGGTAGATCAGAAACCCTATCATATTCGCTTCCTGTCTGTTTGCAAAGAAATATAAGATGGCTAGAAAGTTTAATTTGAAACTTTTGCCTTCACTTAGAACTGGAAACCTCTCAGGAGGGATTTTTTTTTTCTGGCCCCTGTTGACTGGTCAGAATACAGCTAAAAGGGGAAGTTATTTGGGTGGCTACTTAAGTTTCTTTCTGATAGCTGTTCCCCAAGCTAGAAGAACTGAGCTGGGCTTTTTGAGAGGGGTGCTGTGGTGGGTTTTCCTGAGGTACATGAATATTATGTAATTCCCAGTTCTGGGTATTATTTACTTCTTCTGGCTTAAAAAAAAAAACTGGGGAGAGCAAATCAAAACCATTTAAATTGGAAGGCAAGTTCTGAAATTAAACACTGTACTTTTGGCCTAATGTTCTGACCTTAAGGAAGCAAGAGTTGGTAAACTCCCAAATGTTTACTGTTCTGAACTGCCGTGTAAACCCGACTTACTACTCCCAAGTCAGCATACGAGTATATCATTAGGATGTGAACAATGTGTGTGCTCAGTAGTTTAAGACTGTAGCAGTTTTGCTCTGGCAAGTAATGAAAGCATTCTCGCTTCCTGAGTGTTGAGGCCCAGCCAACTGCAGAGTAGACAGCCCCGAGTCTTAGCCTGGCTTTAGCTGGCTCTAATGTGTGCTTTTTGCAAAGCCCTGTCTGAGAACAGTGAGCTCCTCCCACAGTGGCCTGGACTGCTCTAACATAAAGATCAGGAGGCAGCCCAGTGGAGTAGCTATTTGTCTCTGTAATGTATGTGCATGTGAATTTCTTTAAAACCTACCATTGGCCTCTGATTCTGCCACTACAACTTTTTTGGATTTTTTTTTCTTCCCTCCATCTCATCTACATCCTCTTATTCCAGGACACAGCATTGTTGGTTTTGCCATGTACTATTTTACCTATGACCCATGGATTGGCAAATTACTGTATCTTGAAGACTTCTTCGTGATGAGTGATTATAGAGGTACATAGTTGTGTTCCAGGCTGGAGGGAGGGTCTAAAATGAACCTCTAAATCCTTACCAATGAAGTTTTTAACTGTACTTTTTACTTTTAGGTTTCGGTATAGGATCAGAAATTTTGAAGAATCTAAGCCAGGTATGACCTACTTTTGGGTTTCTATATTTGGAAGGGTGACTGGATGATCACAGTGACTAACTCAAAACTGGGGTTTGGAAAGCCAGTGAAACATTACCAAGTCAGTGTTTTCTCTATCAATAGGTTGCCATGAAGTGTCGCTGCAGCAGCATGCACTTCTTGGTGGCAGAATGGAATGAGCCATCTATCAATTTCTACAAAAGAAGAGGCGCTTCTGATCTGTCCAGTGAAGAGGGGTGGAGGCTCTTCAAGATTGACAAGGAATACTTACTCAAAATGGCAGCAGAGGAGTGAGGTGTGCTAGTGTAGACGATGACAACCTCCATTCTATTTTAGAGTAGATTCTCAACTTACCTTGTTTTCTGTCCTGTTTGTAGTGAAATAATAGACTGAGCACCCATTCCAAAGCTTTATTACCAGTGGCGTTGTTGCATGTTTGAAATGTGGTCTGTTTCAAATGTAGTCATGTGTGCGGTTTGGAGTCAGATTTCTCCCTGAACATCTTTTGATAAACAACAAGGTGGTGTGATCTTTATATGAAAAAAAAAAAAACTTCATTCTTGTGAGTCATTTAAATGTGTACAATGTACACACTGGTACTTAGAGTTTCTGTTTTGATTCTTTTTTAATAAACTACTCTTTGATTGAACCATTTGTGGAAGCATTTTTATTGATCCTCTGTCCTTATTTATTGTTGACTATAGAATAAATGATCAAAACATTAATAGATAAAAAATTATGGTCACATTGAATTCCAAAGTTTGTAACATAAGAAACTTGACTTTACACTGGCAGCACTGTACACTTTCTCTGACAGAATTTTCAAGAGCTTGGGTCTAAAAATCCCAGGTTAGAAAAGGGCCCACGATTAGAAAGTCCAAGTTGTATGAGTCAAATGTGGAGGCAGGATTATGAAACATTGAAAATCAGAAAGGGAAAAATCCCATCCCATAAAAAATGCTTGCTTTGTTTCTGGAGCCTAGAAATGAAACCCAGGGCCTCCTATGTGCCAGGCGAGGCGTTGCCAGTGTGCCATACCCCAGCTCCTCACAGCCATGATGGCATGTTATGGGGGATTACGGAATTAAAAAGAAACACAGGGACAAATCTAATAAATACATTGGTGGTACTGTGTTGATAGAACAGGGCTTCTATGGTAGAAAAACAATAGGTGCCTTTCACAGTAAGAGTGAAGAAAGCCTTTCTTAAGGGCTGAAAAGGAAACAGAAGAGGCAAAGAAAAACACAGTTTTCTCCTTAGACATGTGAACCCTTTAGCACTCGTGTTGACCTATATTCCTAACCCCACTAATTCCTACAATAATAAAAATGACAGTTGATAAGAACCACTCTAGACTAATGTCCAAGAGAGAAGTTAAGTTACCTGAAAAACAACAGTTCTGTGCTCCAGGAAAGGAATAACTGGGCTTTCCAATTTCCTCCATTCCTATCAGATGTGTTTAACATAAGAGGACTTTGGAATTTATGGGTGGTGCCGAGAGCGTGCTGGGAAACAGGTTTACAGAGTCAGCTCCCATCCAGGGCCCTGCTAGCATAGCAAGTGGCAGGGGAAGGCCCGCAGGCCCGCAAAAATGAAACAGCCTTGTAACAAGTAAGTTATGTGGAAAATTGTGTTTCGGGAACTAGGCCTTTTAGAGGAAAACAACTACATGCTGACTATGATTAAATACAGTACATGAGTAAGTTCAGTTACCTGAGTGAGTTACTACGTAAGTATTTTCTCATCCTTTCTAGAGTCTAGCCTTAAAGGCCCTGTGTTATCAGGAAAGTTTTTTTGTTTTGTTTCTTAAGATAGGATCTAAATATATAGTTCAGGCCAGTTTGATCTCACTATGTAGCCCAGGCTGGCTTCACACTTCCATGGAGCCTGGATCCTCCTGCCTTGGCTAAGTGCTGAGGTTACAAGAGTGTGCCAGCATGCCTGGCAAGAGGAAAGTGTTCATGAAGCTTTCTATCCACTTTGGAAAATCCCTGGAATGCCAAGTGCAGAGGCAGTTGTGAGCCCTCCTGGCTCTGCAGACTAAGCTTTCCTCAAGCACTTTGAGCTGGAGGCCAGACCTGAGACCTGTCCTGAACAAGCAAATACTATCCTTTTCAAGTCCCTTAGGCACATTCCTCCTGCACCACTGAGTCACAAGTTGCACAGTGCCTTGGGCAGGCTTTGGGACAAGCTGACTTCCCTGTCCCAAAATGGTTGGCAGTGAGGACTGTCCTATTCTTCTGCGCCCATGAGAATGAGTTGTAAGGACACATCTGGTACCCAAGTCACCAAGTAAGCAAGCAGCTGTGTGGCCCAAGCACATCCCCTCCGGTATCAGAGTCACTGCCTTCAGGCAAGATCCTGGAATGCCATCCAGAAGCCAGCGGGGAAAACAACTGGACCATGCTTACTGTGCCGGGGCCCAGATGCCCTGTTTACAGACAGGACCAAGAGAAAGTCCAGGAAAAAAAAAGAGCAAGGGAAACTAGAAATTAAGAGACTATGGGAGTCAAGCAAAAATTCTGCTGGAAAAGAATTGCCAAGTTCACCCAAATGTGCCAAGAAGCATCCTTGGAAGAATGGTGGCAGCTGGTTCCCTCACCAGAATTGGCATCAAGCTTCTAGAGATCTAATTTTCATGGATTTAAAAAGATATCAAAAGGGCCATGATATAGCTCAGTGGCAGAAGTGCCTCCCTGACAAGTGCAAGGTCCAGCTTTCCATTCCTGAAATAACAACAACAACAACAACAAAAAGGCATAAGGCGAGGTGTGGTGATACACCCCTGGAAGTGGAATCTCAGCACTGCCCCCAAGCAGAGTTTTCTCTTTTTTTGACCCAGGCAGTAGTCGCAAGTATGTCCCTTCACTTATTATGCCTCTTAAGAGACAGGGTCTTAACAGTTCTCCAAAGCACTGTACATGGTTTCAAAGTAAATCCTGAGGGGATTGACTAACCTTGAGAGATACAAAAGTTACATGTTCTGTTATACAGGTCTTGTTTTAACTTGGCCTTAACCAGCCAGCAGAAAAGTTTAACCGCAAGGCATAAAAAGTAAAGCCAGATTAGTATGATGAGTTGTAAAAGGCTCAAGTCAACAGCTTCTGACATTGCCAGTTCTGCTGATAACCCACTACTATTATGGACTATTGGACTATGTATACAGCTACTTTCTCTTAGTTCAATGAAAAGAAATATTTGTACCAGTAGTGTTTAGAAAACTTACCATGTTTGCCTCTTGTACTCTGAACAACTACTATGAAAACAACAATATGCATGGTATTAATTATTATGGCTATCCTACTAACATGTTTTGAAACTGTCTCAATATTATTTCTTATTAAAAATAATTTTTAAAAAGATGTGGAAAATGGCAAGTTGAGAGAGGCTGCAGGGGAAAAGGAACCCTTCTCTGCTGCTGGTGGGAATGGAGACAGGGACAGCCACTACAAAACTCAGTGTGAAGATTCCTCATAAAACAATGACTGGATTTGACTGACCTTGGGAGGTATAAAAGTTACATGTTTTGTTACAGTGGTCTTGCTTTAACTTGCCCTTAACCATACAGCTGAAAATTTTAACCACAAGGCATAAAAAGTAAAGCCAGATTAGTATGCTGAGCTGTAAAAGGCTTAAATCAACAGCTTCTGATAATTGCTAGTTCTGCCAATAGTCCTTTGTGATTATGGAATACTGGACTATGTATACAACTACTTTCTCTTAGTTCAATGAGAAGAAATTTTTTGTACCAACAGTGATTAGGAAAATTATCACGTCCACACCCTGTGCTCTGTATAACTACTGGGAGGACAACAATATGAATTGTATCAATTATTGGGAATGTATTGCTAACATGTTTTTGAAAATATCACACTGCTATTTCTTATTAAAAGGAAAAGAATAAACAGGGTCTTCTGGGATGGGGTATAACTAAGTGGTAGAGAATTTGCTTGGCATGCACGAGGGGCTGGGTTCCAAACAAACAAACGTAGTCTTAGTGTTACTGAGACTGGCTATACTCCTGGGCCTCTAGACACCTTCCTGTCTCACCCTCCTGAGTAGCAAGATGTTGTGGTTTACATCTAGATGTCCCTCCAACCTTCATGAGCTCATAGGTGGACTTCTGGGAGGTGACTGGCTCCTGGGGCCTGATACTCTCTGGTGGCTTCATCCACTGATGGGTTTATAGCTAAGAGCTGTTGGGAGCTGAAGCCTGGTGGGAAGGGGAGGGTCACGGGGCGTGGCCTGGAAGGGTGCCTCTCCCTCTTCCTCCTCCTCCTGGATCCCTCTCTGCTTCCTGCTGCCATGCCATACTGTTTCTGCTCTGCCATGCTGCCCTACTTGAAGCCAACCAACTAAGGACAGAAACCTTTATAAACTATGAGCCTACGTTAACCTCTCCTCCTTAGAGCTGTGGGTGTTAAGTACTATGTCTCAGTGATAAGAAAGTAACTAAAACACAAGGGACTAGATGGGTACCTACCTTTCTTTTTTTCTTTTTTTTAAGCTGTACAGTGGTCTGTGAGATTGTTTGACTATAAAAGACAAGGACTGAACCAGGCTTAGAGGCACATGCCTATGATCCCAGCACTCAGGAGGGTGAGCCAGAAGGATCACCATGAGTTCAAGGCCAGACTGGGTTACATAGTGAGTTCAAAGTGAGCCTTGACTACACAGCAACACCTTGTCACAAAAAAAAAAAATAAAAGATTAGGGTTAAAACAGGTTTGGTGGCACATAACTGCAGTCTCAGTACTCAAGAAGTTAAGGCAGGAGAATTTTGAGTTTGATGTCACCTAGACTACACAGTGAGACCCTGTGTAAAAAGAAAAAAAAAGATGGCCAGGATAGGCTAGGGAGAAAGCTTGGCAGTCTAAGTACGTGTCTGGCAACAGCAAAGACCCAAGTTCGATCCCTAGTACCACATGTCATGCAGGCTTTCCACGCTTTTTCAGCCACTGAAACCAGGTATGATGGCACACACATGTAATCCCAGTGCTTCAGAGGCTGAGATAGGAGGGTCACTATGAGTCCAAGCTGCATACGGAGACCCTGTACCAAATAAATAAATACATAAATAAATATAAATAAATAAATAAATCTTTTTTTAAAAATGGCCAGGAATCAAAGTACTTTTAAGGCAGAAAAAAGTATAAAATTTAGGCCCTGAAACCCCACAACATCAGCACAATATAGGTGCAAAGCAGTTACAAAGATGCTTCTTTAAACACTGAATTATAAAGTAGGGCATGGAGATGCACACCTGTAATCCCAGAACTCCATAGGCTGAGGAAGGATTGCTCCAAATTTGATGCCATTCTGGGCTGTACACTGAGTTCAAGACCAGCCTGTACTACACAACTTGATTCAAAAATACCAAAGAGAAAAAGGAAAAAAATGTGAACTCTAAAGCCAAATCTATAATTTGAAGTCACCAAGTAAGACAATATGATATGAGTAAATTATCTCAAATGAAACAACAGTAATAACCTAGCAAAAAAAAAAAATCATGTAATCAACACCCCCAGACAGATAGCTTTAATATCATTATTTTAGCTATAGGGCAGACAGCTCAGCAGACTTAAGTGCCTGCCTGGGAAGCACAAGGTCCTGAGTTCAGTCCCCAGTACAAAAACAAAAATCTTGAGGAAGATCAGTATTTACTAAAATATTATGTCTGATATAATCACTTGGGAGCAATGGCATTTCAAGACTGAAGACTTGCCAATTATTACATCAGAATATTTTGGGGTTTACTCTGGTTTTGTTTTTTAAAACAGTTGCTATTTGGTAAGTCTAGGATGTCCCTAGAAGACTTACAAAATCAAATAGTTTGGTACCATTAAAGTCAGGCATGGTGGCTCACGCCTGTAATCCTAGCACTCAGGAGGCTAAGGCAGGAGAATCGGTGTGAGTTCGAGACCAGCCTGGGCTACAAAAGAGAGCTCAAGGCCAGCTTCAACTGCATAGCAAGACCCTGTCTTAAAAAGACAAAAAAAAAATACATACATAAAAAATAAAGCTTTGCTTTAAAAAAAAAAAAAAAAAAAAAGCAAGAAATAATAATGTGTATCTATGCAGGCTGAAGACATCCTGCCACTGAAAGGACAGCAGGGGCAACAGTAGAGCTATGACTTGCCACCATCCCAGCCACAGCCCAAGACCATCAACTACTTAGATTCCAATGTGTGCCTGTCTTTCTAGGAAAAGAAAGCAGAGTCTTAGAGCCGGGCATAGTAGTGCATGCCTGTAATCCCAGCACTCTGGAGGCTGAGGCAGGAGTATCTTTTCTGAGGCCAACCTGGGATATGTAATGAGTTCTATGCCAGCATGAACTACAAACAATAAAAAGCAGGGTGTTTTGACAGAAATGCAAAATAAACAATTCAGAAGAAACTTAATGATTTAGTGATGCCGTAGACCCACTCTGCACCTGAAAGTCCCATTGTACCAGGTATCCAGCAGGACCAACAGCAGACGACACCTACAGCGGGAGCTAGAACAGTTGCCATTGCTCCCTGAGGCCGGTGGCTGCCATGCCGTGGGAATGAGTCATGGTGTACAGGTCTCCCTCAGCCTGGCCCGCTTGGCCTTGCTCAGCCTCTGCTGGAAGCCATGTCTGCCCCCAGAATCCTGCCTGCTAGACTGATGCCATCTATGTTTCCTTATGCCTTCATTATCTCTTCTGGAGCAGTCACCTCAGGGTGACCTTGTACTTCATCCTCCTCCTTCCTTCTCCAGTCTGGGCTTCAAGCCAGTCTCCTGTTACCTACAGCTCAGACTGACGGGCAGCCCATATCTCACCAAACCCACCCCACCATCACTGTCTTTGTTGTCCCTCCTATCAAAGGCCACCACATGCCCTTGCTCTGATATTTTCCCAGCACTCTATTTCCCCATCAACTCTTTCTTTCTGTGGTTCTTATCTGGCCAGCAAGTGTTTTGGTACCTTCCAGATGGCTATCAACATAATAACTAGCGATAACAGCTAACATTACATACTCACCAGAAACTTGGGCCTCTGCCTGAAAGAATTAAAGATACAAGGCTACAGGGATACCTGTGTCCCTGTGCTTTTTTGCAGTGCAGCTAAAAATTAGCTAAGTACCCATCAGTGGATGAATGGATAAAGAAACTGTGGCATTTGCATATAGTGGAATTTTATTCAGCCATCACGAAGGATAGATTCATGTCCTTTGTAGGAAAATGAGTAGGTCTTGAGACCATAATGCTAAGTGGAATAAGTCAGACAAGGAACACTAAAGCTGGGTTTCTCTTAGATGAGAGACCCAAAATATAGATAAATTTAAAAGTAAAATGGCCAGGTGTGGCAGTGCACACCTATAATCCCAGCACTTGGGAGGCAGAGGCAGAAAAATTACCCAGTGCAAGGCCAGTCTAAGCTACACAGTGAGTTTGAGGCCAGTCTACATTACACAGAAAGACTTTGTCTCAAATAAAACAAAAGAATAAAATGAAGCCAGACATTTTGAAGATGGAGAATGGAAAGATAGTGGATTATGAATGGGATTCAAAAATGATCAAGACACATTATATCTACATACCAAGTTGTAAAAACAAATGTTATATCATGTATTGCAAACATAAACCAATAATAATACAGAAATCTTGCAATAAGTATATAATAATTAATATACTTGTATACAAATATTACTATATATATATATATATATATATATATATATATATATATATATATATATATAACTGGCCCATCTGTCTCACAACCACGCTATGAGGTGTATCCTGTCTTGGCTATTTTCTCATTGCTAGGACAGACTACCTGACATCCACAATTCAAGGAAGAAAAGGTTTATTTTGGCTCACAGTTTGTAGAGATTTCAGTCCAGAGTCAGCTGCCTCCAAGGTGGGTCAGCATGGCAGAAGGGATGGCATAAGAAAAATATCTCATGCCCTGGTGACAGGAAGCAGAGAGGGCTTGAGGGAGGAGAAGGGCGATACATATAATCTCCAGGCCACACCCTCAGTGACCCACCTTCTCCCACCAGGCTTTACTTTCCTACATCACACCCAGTTGTAAGCCCATCAGTGGCCTAACCCAGTATCACACACCCATGATCTGGTTTCCTCCCCAAAGCCCTACCTGTGAGCCCATGCAGCTTTGGGGAGACCTCCAGATACAGCTGTAACAGGTTTATTAGCAGTTTCTTTCTTTCTTTCTGTGTGTGTGTGTGTGTGTGTGTGTGTGTGTGTGTAAGAGAGAGGGAGAGGAGGGAGAGGGAGAGGGAGGGAGGGGAGGAGGAGAGAGAGAAAGAGAGACAGAGACAGAGACAGAGAGACAGAGACAGGGAGTTGTTATACATTCAAGGCTAGACTAGAACTCTCCATGTAGCATAAGTTGGCCTCGAACTTGTGATTCTCTTGCCTCAGCCTCCTAAATGCTGGTATTTCAGACATGTCCCACCAGTGTGTCATTTTTTTTGAGACAAGGTCTCATTATGTATCCCAGGCTGGCCTCAAACTCCCAGTGATCTCCTGCCTCAGCCTCCCAAGTACTAGGGTTACAGGGGTGTGCCACCATGCTCAGCCAGCATATATTTTAATACCTAGGCTTATCATATTGCCCAGCTAGTCTTGAACCCTGTACTCAAGTGATCTTCCAGCCTTAGCCTTCTAAGGAGCTTGGACTATAAGCAGATCCCACCATATCTAGTTTCTTTTGCTTTTGAGAAATTGAACCTCAGACACACTAAGTCATCCAAGGCCATGCAACTTGTCCTGGAGGTCAACTCCAAACCAACTGCACAATTCCCAGGGGATTCCTACCATGTTCTCAGAGGACCTTAAAACTAGGAAAATAACTGAATTCTGTGCTTCTTTCAGCTTACAGACTGAGGAATAATCAGCATAAGAACTTTCTGGATCATCAAAGTCAGTGATTCCAGGACTGGCCACACATTAGAAAAATTCTGAAAAACACTAATGCCCCATCCTGAGAGACTGCTCATGAACATTCTAAAGGGAAGCAGTGGGCCAGAGAGATAGCTCCATGGCACAAGTGCCTGCCTGGCAAGTGCAAGGTTGTGAGTTCAAACCCCAGTCCCACAAAAATAAAATAAAATGAAATAAAAATAAAGTCCTGTTTAAAAAAAAAAAAGGAGGGAAGCAGGCTCAAAACCCACCCCCCATCTGAAGAATCCATGGCTCACCTTGGTGCCATGGCAGGTGCTAGTGAGCGCTTGGCAAGCAAGGCCCAAATGGTTCACGGGGCCCAGAATGCAGGGGAATCTTCTTGGGTTGGGTTTTTGAACCTGGGTCTTGCTAGGTAGTTCAGGCTACCCTTGAACTCATTATGCAGCCTAGGTTGGACTTGAACTCATAGCATTCCTCCTACCTCAGCCTCTGAAGCACTAGGATAATAGCTGTGTGCCACCATTTTCTGAACCATATAGCAAAAAGCGGTTAAGAGAATCGTCTCGGTCCATACTATGCAGAAACTAAAAATCACCCCCACCAGCTGGAAGTTGATGCTAGGTTCCTTGCAAGGTGGCAACTTCATTTCAGCAGAAGCCTCTCTCCTCCTATGAGACCACTGTTTTTGTTTTTTGTCTTTTTGAGACAGGGTCTCACTATGCAGTTGAGGCTGGCCTTGAGCTCACTTTTATAGCCCAGGCTGGTCTCGAACTCACACTGATCCTCCTGCCTCAGCCTCCCAAGTGCTGGGATTACAGGTGTGAGCCACCACACCCAGCTTGAGACCACTGTTGTTCATTTGAGTTTTCTTAGTTCAAAAGGTTTACATTTGATTTAGAATAACGTATTGGTCTCACAGTTGCATAGAAGCAGCAAACTAATATGTTCCCAGCTAGTTGTATGTTTAGTAGTGATACAGCACACGTAATTTCAATCACCACCAAGAGTGTGAGAATTCTATTTTCTTTAAAAAGGGCCCAACGATTAAAATAAATAAAGAAATAAAGAAATGAAAGGAGTACACGTTACTCGAGTTTAAGAAACACTGCCCTAAGCATTATGCAGTGTTGCCTCCTGTTTCACTTTTGTTAGGTGCCACGGTGTGCGCACCTGTAATCACAGCACACAGGAGGCTGAGGCAGAAGGGTCACTGGAAGTTCAAGGTCATCATGGGATGCATAGTGAGACCCTGTCTCAAAGAACCAAAAACATTCAAATAAAACAGCAATTTCTACAGAGCTGGGGATGTGTCTCAGTAGGAGAGTGCATGCTTGCTTAGAATGCACAAAGGCTTCAGGATTGAATCCCCACACTGTGTGAAAGTAGAAAGTGCCAAAGTTTATCAAATAAATGACACCTTTCCATCAAGAGATGAATGGCTAGATGTCTGTGCTGCTAGCAGCCATCAGTTAATATTAGGTCCACTGGTTCATTAGGAGTTCAACAATGGTGACATTTGTTTGCTTGTTATTAACACTGGGTCTTGCTCTGTGTTCCAGGATGGCCTGGAGCTCACTGTGTAGCCCAAACCAGCCTTGAACTGGTGGTGATCTTCCTACTTTAGCATCCCTAATGCTGGGTATGTAGGTGTGCCCACCATGTCTAGCCCTATTTCTATCATTCTGTCTTCACTTATGAGCTGGGATGCGTCTACAATGAGAATTTTCCCTGCCTTAGTTTCTCACCCCTGAGACATAATACTCAACACCACAACTTAATGGAAGAGAGTTTTATTTAGTTCACAGGTTTCAGTCCATAATCTGCTAGCTCCAAGGCGCGGGGGCGGGGGGGGGGGGCATGGCAGAGGAGCATCACAGAGAAGAAACTGTCCATGACAGGGTGGTAGGAAGCAGAGAGGGATGAAGAGAGGACTGGGGATATAAACCATCACAGGCCACATCCCCAATGACCTACCTGTTCCCACCAGGCTTTAACTCCCATGTCCCACCCAGCTATGAGCCCATCAGTGAACTAACCCAGTGCCACAGTGACAATCTAGCCTACTCCCTAAAGCCCCACCTGTGAGTGCACCAGGCTTGAAGGACATGTCCATGCAACCCTGACACCTTCATCCTGAATTTCATTCGCCAGGAAAGATAGGATAGATGCCTAATTCCTTCCTCCTGTCTTGAAAAGAATAAATTGGGTCCCAAAGCACCTTCTCCTTAAGGCACTTTTCTTTCAAGTAACGTTACTAACCCATGGCCTCATAGCATTTCCTGTGTCTTAATTTACTGCCATTATTTTCCCTACTGAAGCCCAGATTTACCTGATGTCCAGTGAGGGCTCTGGAAATCGGTTGCAGACTGCATTGGTCTCGTCAGCTTCCCACCATCAAGTTGTCCCAGGCTCAGCTCACCCACTTCCCTCCTCAGCCTTCAGAGCTGTGGTTTGTAGGACATTTTATTGAGAGCAGGTGGCATCCATTCCTTCTCTGTTGTAATAAGGATGTGGGCATTACATGGGCAGGGCAGAGAGATCCTTTCAAACAGGACAGAAAGTGGCGTCGCTCACCACAGCTTTACTTGGGACCAGCCTGTGGATGTCTCCACTACTTGCTGAGCTGCTTTCTTTCATCAGTAAGAGGGAAGAGATCCTTTTACTGCACCTGTATCCACAGCCATACTGTTGGTTGGCCGAGTGATAGGGTCCAGACCCAGTGTGCCTCTGGAGAGCACAACCTAGAGTCAAAGGAACCCTAAATTAGCTGTGGGCTCCTTTTTTTGTTCGTGAAAATAAAAATAAACCTATGGTGATGCACACCTGTAATCCCAGCAGTCAGGAGGCTGAGCAAGAAGGATCTCTTTGTGTGTGAGGCCATCCTGGGCTACATAGTGAGGCCCTGCCTCAAAATTAAAGCCTGAGAAAAACAAATATTTACCTTCCCTAACTGTAAACATCCTGGGGCAGAGGCCATGCCCCATAATCTTTATTTCCTTAAGGCATCATTCTGTGCTTGGGTCACAGTAGGCATTTAGTAAACAGTTGTGAAATAAATGGAAAAGCCTGGGCTGCCCCTTCACATAGCCCACCCTGCATGGTAGGGAGGGGGTTCCTCTCCTTTTTTCTCTCTTTTTATTTGGCCTAAACTCACTCTAAAAAGCCCATTTTTCCCTTCTCCTTCTGCTTTTCCCTGTCATTAATAAATGTGAAATTTTGCCACCATAAATAAATAAGTGGAGAAAACAGAGGTAGAACTCAATTCTAACGCCTTTCATTATTTGTAACGGACACTCTTTTTTTTTTTTTTTTTTTTTTTTTTTTTTTTTTTTTTTTTTTTTTTTTTTTTTTTTTTTTTTTTTTTTTTTTTTTTTTTTTTTTTTTTTTTTTTTTTTTTTGTCTTTTTGAGACAGGGTCTCGCTATGCAGTTCAGGCTGGCCTTGAGCTCACTTTGGTAGCCCAGGCTGGTCTCGAACTTGCACCAATCCTCCTGCCTCAGCCTCCTGAGTGCTGGAATTACAGGCGTGCGCCACCACGCCCGGCTTGGACACTCATTTTTAGAAGCACAATTTAGCTGAAAAAAGAAGCCCAAGACTCTAGAGTGCTTTGTCTACACCTCATATTACACATGGATCATGCCACTTAATTTTTAACACAAAGCCATTGTTTTTTTTTTCTTTTTATAAAATGTCATTTATATGACATTCAAATACACAATATTTAAAAATGGGAGCTTTAGAAGGTGGCAGGAAAGTCTAACCTAGAATTCCAATTTCTTAAACGGGTTGGTAGGAAGATAAGGTTTATGAGTTTTTATATGTGAGTGCATATCCTGCATGTAATTGCATAAAGACATTCACTACATTGTCTTATTTGTAGGAGAAATTTCATGATGAATATATTTAATGTAAAAAGCTCCTGATCTACAGATTTTCAGATGAAGTTTTGATATCGCAGAGACACCTCAACCATTTCTTGTTTGTCCTTTAATTTCACAGACAGCTTTTCTGCTAGGGCTTTATTGGAGTCTATAAGGCATCTCTTAGTCCCATCATCTGAAAGGCTGTGTCACTGAGAATGGCTTTTAATTTATTTCCAAATTCATTTATGCTTTAATCCAAGAGCACCAACTCACCCTCTTTGTCACCATGGCTGAGAGACCTGAGCTCCGGTGTATTCCCCCCAAACCAGAGCAACCTCCAGTGCCCCGCCCACTCAGACCCAGTTCTCAACTCTTTTCTTTCCTTTCCTTTCTTTTCCTTTCCTTTCTTTCTTTCTTTCTTTCTTTCCTTCTTTCTTGAGACAAGGTCTCATCATATATATAGTCCAGGCTGGGCTTGAACTCACTGCATAGCCCAGGCTCTCTAGGCACTCCTGTCTCAGCCTCCTCAGTGCTAGGCTTGCAGGCGTGTGCCACAATGCCAGGCTTGCAGAAAAGCCATTCTTTTGTGTTTGAGGGAGGTAGGGTATAGGGATAGAGAGGATTTATCTTAGGAACAGTGCAGCAGAGCTCCAAGTTCACACATAAGCCACAGCTCACTGTCTAGCTGAACCTGACACAGTGACCTTTCCTCATTGAATACCACTGAAGCTTTAGGGCAGAGAGTGTTTTTCTGAATTCTGAAAAGGTTTCAGATGAGAACAGAGGGATCAAGGGGTCCATGGCCTTTCTATAGCCTGCTCCCTCCTTTCAACACCTCTCAGCCAGCTCTACAAGAAAATTCCCCTTGCCCACGAAAGACCAGCTCACAAGCTTCGCAAGTGCCTTGGGAGCTATCCTACTTCCTCTTCTCCTCCTCAAATTGTATCTGAGTTCTGTCCTTAGAAACAAAAATCACTTTCTTAAAATTTCCACACAAGCCTCCAAGGAGTTAAAAAACAAAAATCATTTTCCAGTTTCCCTGGCTTCAAGCCTGGTTCTTCAACGAGCTCCAGCACTAATTGCCATCCAAATGCCTGTGGGTGAGGTGGTCATTATGTACTCTGGCAAGCGGTCCTGAACCCTCTTGAGCAATGTTGTTATGGCACCATGTTCTAATTACACCGGGCCTTGTTTCCCGCACAGCTCGCAGATGCTTATCTGTCGGCAGGGTGTTAGCTGACAACCACTCCGAACAGGCCTAGACAGAGAAATAATAGCGGTAACCTGAGGAACTTCTGAGGGAGCGGACAGCTAAGCTTCAAGAATGTTCTACGAGCTCACGACTCTCTTCCTGGCAAGGTTAACATTAAGTTGCATTTCTATCTTTTCTTGTTCTGTCTTTGATCTCTTGGTGGTCTCTTGTTCTATCCAGAACAAATGTCACTTAACTCCTGAGAAGCTTAAACTTACATGGAGACTTAGAGGCTGGAGCTGGAGCTCAGTGATAGTATACATGCAAGGCTGTGGTTTCAAGTCCAGAAGAAAGACAGAACAAAACAAAACAAAACATGGAGGTTTAAGACATGAACCACTAGAGAAAACCTCACAAGTCCTCGCCCCAATCCTATTCCACCTCCCAGAAAGGCTAATACCTAGAGAAGGTGAGAGGCCTGCTGGAAGCTAGAATCCCTCACCTGAGCTCACTACTCACTGTCCCCTTGCTCCATGC